>JARBWK010000001.1:99224616-99260615 GCA_030556195.1 Anolis apletophallus
CCTTGGAAGATGATTTCGGCTGATTTCATCACGGACCTCCCCAAGTCCAAGGGCTTCACCACGATACTAGTCGTGGTGGACTGTTTCACCAAGATGGGTCACTTCATCCCCTGTGTGGGGGTGCCTACTGCCAAAGAGACTGCTGATATGTTTGTGCAACATGTGTTTCGGCTGCATGGACTTCCACAGAGCCTGGTGACTGACCGGGGCACCCAATTCACTTCCCAGTTCTGGAAGGCCGTCCAGAAGTTGCTGGGGATTGATGTGCGGATGTCCACGGCTCATCACCCGCAGACCGATGGCCAGACCGAAAGGGTCAATGCCACCTTGGAGCAGTATCTGCGCTGCTATGTCAACTATCAGCAAAACAACTGGGCGTCCTTGTTGTCCCTGGCAGAGTTTGCTTACAACAATGCGACGCAGGAATCCATCAAAGAGACTCCTTTCTTTGCCAACTACGGACACCACCCTCGGTTCTACCCGCCGGTGGACCCGTCCGCGGCTGTGTCCGAGGCTAAGGATTGGCTTCGAGAGCGCGCTGCACTCCAAGACTTGCTACGGACTCAATTGGACCAGGCGAAAGCTGACTACAGCGGATGGCTGATCGGCGGCGCCAGGAGGGCCCTGACATCCTTGTGGGGATAAAGTCTGGCTGTCCACCAAGAATTTGCCCACGCAGCGACCCACCCGCGCAAGCTGGGCGAGATTTTTGGGTCCCTACAAGGTTTTGGAGAAGGTGGGGCCTGTTTCCTTCAAACTACAACTCCCACCGGACATGAAACTCCACCCGGTGTTTCATCGTTCGTTGCTCCGCCAGCGAAGGGTGCGGCCTGACGTGGCGCAGCCGCCTCCTCCCCCTGTGATGCGGGAGGCGGGGAGGAGGTCGAGGTGCAGGACATCTTGGATGCCCGCCTCCGCTACAGGAAGTTGGAGTACTTCATTGACTGGAAGGGGTTTGGCCCGGAAGAACGTGCTTGGGTCAAGGCCCGAGATGTTCACGCCCCGGAGTTGGTGGCTCGCTTCCACCGCACCTACCCTGACAAGCCCAAGCCCGGGGCGGCCCAGGGGGCCCTGAGGGGGGATAGTGTAGCACCCATGGGTCCGCCCGGGCCACGCGGGAGGGTAATGCACCGGGGTCCCGTTGGCATTGGGACCCGCACAGGCTGAAAGGGATTCGGAGGATGAGTTGGAAGGCCCAGAGCAAGATTGGTCAGCTGTGCCTTTGCCCAGTCCACCGCCAGAGAGTTTAGCCTGGGATTTCGAATGGGAGCATTCTCCCGGGGAAGGAGCGGACCAGGTGGAGATGGGAGGCAGTGAAGCAGATAGCGGAGATAGTTATGAATTCCCAAATGGCCGAGGTTCCCAGGAGCTGGCCGAGCAGCAGATGGAGGCTAGCGGATGGGAAACTTCGGGAGGCTACTTCTCCGGAAGATAGCGATACTAGGCTGGAAGAGCGGGGCCGGTCTCATTCCAGGCGCGGGGACATAGAGGAGGGCAGGAGGCGCTGGCATCTGTCCCTAGACCGTCACCGTTCGGAAAGTAGAGACTGGAGCGCCGGGCCCTAGAACCTCGGGGGACCCGGCCGAGGATTAAGTACGGCCCCCGTGGGAACTGATCCTCAGTTCTCCGGCCACGTCTATACTGAATAGGCGCGAAGCGGAGTGGGACCACAAGCAACAGTGGTCATCAAGTCTTGCCTTGCCTTTGCCTTGTTTCCTGAGCCGCAGTGGTTTGCGGCACCGTGTCCTGGTTCCTGATTCGCATTGTATTGCGAAACCTTGCCCTGTTTCCTGATCCGCATTGGTTTGCGGAGCCTTGCCTCGCTTCAAGCTATTTGCCATTATACTTTGGACTCTTGACTTTATACTTTGAACATTTGCATTTATTGGACTATATACCTTTTGGACTGTTTTTATATTCAATAAAGTAGTTAGCCTTTACTACGTCTCCGTGTGTGTGTTAAAGGGGCAGTTCTAAGTCGGCGTTCGTGACAACCTTCTGTCTCCGAAGGGACAGAGAGTTTCATCTATGCTGATGATTGTGCCATTACTGTTCAAGCAGGGAGCTTTGATATGAACAAAATCTCTCCGAAGCTCTAGGTGATCTTACTGCCTATCACAGGGTAAAACCAGCTGATTCCTAATCCACCTAAATTACAGACATGGGCTTCTCATCTTAAGAACAGACAAGCTTCTCGAGCTCTGAGGATTACCTGGGAAGGAATCCCACTGGAGCATTGCAGCACACCCAAATACCTGGCGTTACCCTGGACCATGCTCTGACCTACAAGAAGCATTGCCTGAATATCAAACAAAAAGTGGGTGCTAGAAACAATATACAAAATCTGACTGGCACAACCTGGGGATCACAACCAGATACAGTGAAGACATCTGCCCTTGCGCTCTGCTACTCTGCTGCTGAGTATGCATGCCAACTGTGGAACACATCTCACCACGTTAAACAGTGAATGTGGTTCTTAATGAGCCATGCTGCATTATCATGGGGTGTCTGTGCCCCACACCACTGGAGAAACTACACTGTTTAGCTGGCATTGCACCACCTGACATCTGCCAGGAAGTAGCAACCAATAGTGAAAGGACCAAGGCAGTGACATCTCTGGCCGATCCCCTGTTTGGATATCAGCCAGCATACAAATGACTTAAATAAAGAAATAGTTTTCTAAGATCTACAGAGACACTCGCTAGAACACCTCAGCAAACAAGAGTCCAAAAGTGGCAGGCTAAAAGCCAGAACCTCAATCAATGGCTGACACCAAATGAGGGACTCCCTCCTGGGCACCCAGAAAACTGGGTGACTTGGAAAGCGCTGAACAGATTGTACTCTGGCACCATGAGATGCAGAGCCAACCTTAAGAAATGGAGCTACAAAGTGGAATACACGACATGCAAGTGTGAAGAAGAGCAAACCACAGACCACCTTCTTCTCCCTCCCTCCTCCACAGGCCATGCTGCGCGGCAGCAGTTGGCTATGAGGATGGAGGCACCGGTGGGGAGTCGCATCAGGGAGCTGGGCAGCCCGGAGGAAGATGCGTGCTGCGATCGACCAGTTTCGCCTCCAATCGCGATCAACCTAATGAGCATGCCTGTGCTACAGTATCATTCTCTTCTATCTCCAGCACCACTTGGAGGTGTCTTAACTATTTACTTTGCAATGTAATTTCCATGTTCACATTGATGTACCACATCCTAGCACTTAATTTTGTAGGAGGTTCCATAATTTAGGTTACAGAAACCTGATATTTTGTATATTTTGAATTATAGAGAAAATCCTGGTGGCAAATGAACCAAAAGACTCACTGAGTTAGGATATAAATGCAAAAAAGACTAGTGATAGGCTGAGAGGCATACCAAGTTTGGCTTTGCCTCCTGTCACAGTTTGCTTACTCTGGAAATTAAAACTGTGTTACAAGAGTTACAATGTTTACACAACTTACAAAAAATACTGAGTGAGATTTTTGATTAAGTTTTTGGTGTGGGCACCACCTGCATTTCTTGATATTGAGTTATATGTATGAATCTTACTAAATAGTTCTGATATACAATGATAATATAGCTTTCTGGACAGCCCTAGTTAACAATTAGCACTTAACATAATGTTATGGAAAGTTATTTATTAAACTAAAGACGAGCAGACACTTTTTTTCTAAAAGCATCTAGTCACAAACCTTTATTATTTATATTCTTAGATGAATTAGATGAATTAGCAGCTTAATTTGTGAAAATAAAAAGAGCATAAATAGTAATTAATTCTGTCTAATCAGCTATTTATGCAATTGAGAATAGAATGAATAACAAATTGTCAGAAGTTTTTATTCCTGGAATAAATAAGGTAAGCAGTGCACCATATCACTTTGCCACTGAGACAATCCATTCACTTTGCCACTTAGACGATCCATTCCTCAGCTTTGGCGTAGGTCACAGCTTCTCTAATCATTCCTATCTATTTTGATCATGAGTTGACCAGTGGGCCATTGTATGACCATGTTCATCTCTCACATTGTTTGCCATACAGAATAAATCAGACCATTGGGTGAGAGAATGACCAAGAGATCTCATCCACCCCCACGGGTATCATGTTACTGTGGCATTGCTCCAGCACCCATCTGTTCACTGCATCATGTGGCCTGCAAAGTGATGTTTGGTTTAGGCAATGTGGCATAGAGGATATTTCACTTTTGATATCTTTTGAACATCCTCATTGTGCAGTCTGAGTTCTCTCTGCATTCAGAGAGACATCCCAACGAGCCATCTTTTGAGAGAGGCATGTGCAACCTGGAGTTGTTCCGAGAGAGCCTGTTTCAGCCCAGCCATCTGCATGACTCCTTAAGTAATATGTTTTTTCTTCGTGGGCCCTGTGAATCCAGACTTATGAAGTCTGCGCGCCAAGTGCAGGCCCAACGGAACTTTTCCAATTTTGAGTTTTTCAGTTTTGGCGGTAGCTCCGCCCAGCCCTCCCCGAGGGCATAAAAGGCGCCCTCTGTGCGCCATCCGAATTCCTTTGTTTTCCGCCACTAGGCCAACATCGGAACATCGCTAGCGATCTGTGGTATGTCCACAACTAGTTTTAAACTTTGCACTTCTTGCAAAGGGAAGATTCCTGATTGCGACAGGCATTCGCAGTGCCTCCGTTGCCTCGGCGATACCCACATCGTCTCGACGTGCCAGTTTTGCCAATCCTTCTCGGCCCAAACCAGAAGGAGCTGCCGCGGTCCCTTCGGTGACCGGGAAAAAACGATCATCGAAGGTGAAGCACACGACATCAAAGTCGACCACGTCGAAGACTTCAACAACGGGACCCTGCACGGTGACCACCGAGACCGTGCAGCCTGTCCGGTCCCGACGGCCGTCGGTGACGTCGGTCACCTCTGGCTTCTCCCAGAGATCGGCCGTTTCGGTGGCTCCCTCTTCGAAGGCCATGCAAATTGCTTTAAAGAGGTCGAGCGAGGAGGCTCGCCGCGTGAAGACCCAGGCGATCCCAGGCGATCCCACCAACTCCAGGGAAAACCCTCGACTTGGCTGCCTCACGACCACCTTCTCCAAAGAGGAGGAGAGTCGTATCCTCCTCACCCTCTTCCAGAGTTGCCACGTCGGGCACCTCTTCAAGGTCGACGTCCCCCGCTGGTCCACTCACTGTGGAGAGTTCGACCGTGCAGATCGAGGAACAACGCCCATCTCCAGGGGACTCTGTACAAACTGTGGTCCAGATCCCCCCAAGGCAGTCGTCGGTGCGGCAGCTGTTTATAACGGCTACACCGGACAAGGGATGACAGACCATGAGGCTCGCACAGGCACCAGCGACGAAGCAACCCGCCCTGTCAACTGTGCCCGTCGCCCCTCCAGTAACGACTGTCTCGGCGAGCACCATAATGGCCCCACTTCCAGCTTCAACCGAAGTGGCCAGCCAATCCTGTTCGGAGGGTGAAATCGAGGACGACGACCCGCCTAGATCTGTGGTTTCTGGGTCGGTCCTCTCCCTGGGCATGGACTGTACTCTCTCGATCGAGGCTTGTGATCCTGACCCGTCCTCTCCGACCGACAACATACGGGCATTCGGCGACCAGATGACTCGAATGGCAGTTGCCTTGGGCATACCGATTAAGAAGACCGTCAAGGCCTCCACCTGCCCGGTCTTTAGCAGGGTCCAGCCACAAGAGTCTCAGATGCCTCAACTCCCACTGCTGGAGACCCTCGAAGAAGTTCTCCGAGCTTCGTGGAAGACACCATCTTCCATCCCACCAACGGCCAAGCGCATTGAGGCTTGGTACCGCACTGATGAGGAAGAAAAGGAGTGGCTGAAGAACCACCCGGCTCCTAATTCCCTCATTGTCAAGTCGGCGCAGTCGTCCGGGAGAGAGGCGTCCACGCCGGCCGGCCGGAAGGGGAAGCGCTTCGATGCAGTGGGCCGCAAGATCTATTCTAGCGGGCTCTTGCTCACTAAGATGGCCAACTACGGAGCCTGCATGGGTGCCTACCAGGAGGTGCTCTGGGAGAACTCGGCGCCGTTCTTCCGATCCCTCTCCGCGGAGCAGCAGTCGGCCCTTTCGACCTTCATGCAGGAGGCAATTTCTCTGGCGCACCACCAAATCCTGATGGCCACACATGCGGCAGATACAGCGGGAAAACTCCTTGCCCACACCGTTGCCATTCGCCGCCATGCCTGGCTAAAGTCATCGGGACTCTCTTCGACCTCTCGTCAGGTCATCGAGGACCTCCCCTTCGATGCACAGGGCCTCTTCAACGCCGGCACCGACGAGAAGTTAAAGACCAACCATGACTTTAAGCTGCTGACGGCCAAGCTGGACAACCCTCAACAGTCCAGATCTAGGTGGTCTCACCAACGGCCCCGTTATCAGCAAAGATCCTTCCCGTATAGGCAAGGACCACGGCCGTATGTTCCACTGCAGCAGTCTCAACAACCTCGCCAGCAGCAACAACAACAGCAGCAGCAACCGAACCGCTCGAGGAACCAGCGCTCCCGTTCTCGTCAAACACCTGGCAACGGGCAATCCCGGCGACGGGTTTGATGGGGCGCTGGACGCCACCGTCTCTTCGCAAGATACCACTGCCGTCAACATGCCAACCTCCCTTCGTCGACCTCAACCATCCGACCCGCCATTTGGAGGCCGCCTGGTGAATTTCATTGATGCCTGGCGACGCATCACCTCCGATGCGTGGGTGCTCAAGGTTGTGGAGCACGGTTATGTCTTAGAATTCGACGAGTTGCCGCCTACGGGGCAAATCGTCGAGACAGAGCCGTCCCAAGCCATCTTGAAGGAGGTCGACACACTATTACAGAAGGGAGCTATTTCTCCATCCCCGGCATGTCAGGACGACCGGGCTTTCTTCTCCAGGTACTTCACAGTACCAAAGCCCGACGGTACTCTGCGACCCATCCTGGATCTAAAGGAGTTAAACGAGTTCATTTTGCCCCGGAAGTTCAGGATGGTGACGGTGTCGTCCATCCTTCCTCTTCTACAGGCCCACGACCGATTTGTCTCCATAGACTTGCGGGACGCGTATTTCCACGTGTCGGTGAGACCGACACATCGACGCTTCCTCGCTTTCAAGGTCAATGGACAGTCATACCACTTCAATGTCCTCCCGTTCGGCCTCGGCACCGCACCCAGGACGTTCTCGAAGTGTATGTCGGTGGTGGCCGCACATCTCCGGAGACAGAAAATCCAGATTTTTCCGTATTTGGACGACTGGCTGCTGGCAGCTCAGTCGCAGGACCTTCTACTGCACCAGTTGTCGACTATGCTACAACTGATCTCCTCCCTCGGCCTCTGCCTCAACACGGAGAAGTCCCAACTGGAACCGACGACTTGTATCAAGTTCATCGGTATGATGTCCGACTCGACTGTCCAGATGGCCTATCTACCGGACATTCGATTCCAGGCGCTTCGGAGGGAGATCGTGGCTTGTCAAGGACTACCGGCGGTCACAGCAAAAGAGATCCAAGTTCTCTTGGGCCATATGGCCTCGACGGTTGCAGTGACACCATTTGCTCGACTGCGCTTCCGCCCCCTTCAAAGATGGTTTCTCGACCACTTCAATCCGGCTCGAGATCACCACTCAAAGCTCCTCTCCATGCCAACGTCAGTCTGCGACTCCCTGGCCTGGTGGAGGGACCACCACAATGTTTGTGTCAGAGTTCCCTTTCACCCGCAGACCCCATCCATCACTCTGACGACGGATGCCTCGCTATCTGCTTGGGGGGCCCACACCGGAACCTTCTCGACACACGATCAATGGTCGGACATCGGGAAACTTCACCATATCAACTATCTGGAGTTGCTGGCTATTTTCAAGGCTCTACGATCCTTCGCCCCTCTGGTCTCCAACAAAACAGTACTGGTCAGGACAGACAACATAGTGGCCATGTACTATGTGAACAAACAGGGGGGCACTGGGTCGAGGAAGCTTCTCACTCTCTCCCTAGCCTTGTGGGAGTGGTGCATTCTCCACCAGACTCTCCTCAAAGCAATCCACCTTCCGGGGGACCAGAACACCCAGGCAGACACACTCAGCCGGACACGCTGGTCGTCGCACGAATGGATGATCCACCCGGACGAGCTCCACCATCTGTTTCAAGAGGGAGGAGTGCCGGATGTCGACCTCTTCGCGGCACCGCAGAACAACCAACTCCCTCGATACGGGGCACAGCTGGACCCGGAGTCCCACCCCGGGTGCCTCGGAGATGCCTTTCTGATCAACTGGACGGACGGCTTCTTTTACATCTTCCCGCCGATCCCGCTCTTGCTGCGGATCATCGAACGGATACAACTGTCCCGAGTCAACTGCATCTTGATCGCCCCATACTGGCCAAGACAGGTCTGGTTCCCCACCCTCCTACTCATATCGGATGGTCGCTGTCGCCATCTCCCGAGCCAGCCGGACCTGCTGACGAGAGAGAATGGCCTGCTCTGACATCCAGACCTGTTGTCACTGCACCTCACGGCCTGGAGGATCCGTCCTTAGCCGGTCTTTCCCCAGAGGTGGTGGCTATCCTAGCTGCCGCTCACAAGCCTGCCACAACGAAGGCTTATATGGCATGTTTCACCCGTTTTGCAAACTTCCAGGCTCAGCGGGGAATTGACACCTTCCCACCGCAAATCTCGGTGGTCTTGGATTTCCTTACCAAGCTGGCCCAGCGCAAGCTGTCGATGTCCTCCTTGAAGACCCACCTGGCCGCGCTGTCCTGGTACAGCCAACAGCGAGGCGGCCCTTCAATGTTCCAGTCCCCGCTGGTGAAGAGGTTCCTTAAAGGTTATACTAACCTCCGCCCCCCGGGATGGAGCCTCGACCTGGTACTGAAGGTCCTGACGTCAGCGCCCTTCGAGCCCTTATCGACGATCGACCTTCGTCTCCTGTCGTGGAAGGTGGCCTTCTTGGTCACCATCACATCGGCCCATCGCCCGTCAGAACTAGCGGCACTGCGAGTGAACGAACCCTATCTACTCTTCCTGACAGATAGGGCGGTGCTGAGACCCGATGTCACCTTCCTACCTAAGGTGGTCTCATCGTTTCATCTTAATGAGGACATTGTGTTGCCCTCGCGCAATCACCGGGGCCACCAGCGGGAGGACCTACTGTAGCTCAGCAGTTCTCGTTTGTGCCTGGGGGGCAGGGGCCAGGACTGGGGGTCCCATTGGCATTGGGGCCTGCAGCAGCAGAGCTAGATTCTGAAGAGGATTTAGAAGGGTTAGCAGAAGGAGAGTTTCCCATGCCTCCTTCGCCCACAGAAAGTTTGGCATGGGAAGAAGGTTGGCCTGACCCTTACGACGAGACAGATAACCAGGTGCAAATGGAAAGCAGTGATAGCGAAACTTATGAACGGCCGAGAGGGAGAGGTTCACAAGATCTTGTGAGTGAAAACATGGAAGAGAGCGGCTGGGAAGAATTTAGGGAGGAGAGCTCTCATGGAGATAGAGACCCAGGTGCTGGGAGGCAAGGCCGAACCTTTGATAGGAGACGAAGCATTGAGACTAGGAGGAGGGGATGGTACCACAGCCTAGACAGGCCGAGGTCTGTCAGCAGAGATTGGAGACGACGAAGCCTAGAGCGTCGGGGACCTCGGCCGAAAGATTAAGTATAGGATCCGTGGGAACGAATCGCCAGTACTTCGGCCACGTCTCTTCTGAGTAGACGTGAAGCGAAGCGGGTCCACGGAGCTAAGTTGGCTAGTGGCCTATCAAGTTTGCCTTGCATCCTGTGCTTGCCTTGTTCCTGAATCCGCACTGCTGTGCGGAGCTTTGCCAAGTCTTTTGGATTATTCACCAAGCTGTTTTGGACATCTGATTGCTTTTTGCCTTTGGAATTGCTTTTGCTATTTTTATGGACATTATTCCTTTTGAACTGTTTTTATATTCAATAAAGTAGTTAGCCTTCAGTCCGTCTCTGTGTGTGTGATTCAGGGGCCGGTCAAGTCCGTGCATCGTGACACCTACACACCGTCGACGTGAGGAGGGCGTTAATGGTCTACAGGGACAGGACAGCGGACCTGCGTAGGTCGACAAGACTTTTCGTTTCATATGCGGGTGACAAGCGAGGCTCACCAGTCTCGGCACAGAGGCTTTCGAACTGGGTTGCCGCCTTGGTCGAGCTCTGTTACCAGATCGCTCGGCAACCGCCTCCGCCCCATGTCACGGGACGATCGACAAGGGCCATGGCAGCGTCCACAGCCTTCTTACAGGGTATTCCTTTGGATGCCATCTGCAGGGCTGCCATTTGGGCGAACCCGCTCACTTTTGTGTCACATTATAGAATGGACACCAGGAACAGCATGGGCACAGCCTTTGGGAAGGCGATTCTCACCTCGGGGTCCATGTAACCTGAGTTGCGGCATATCCTCAAGTGCCTACCCTTTTGCAGATTGTGAGGCCTGCGTGCCTGACATGAATGGTGCTTGTTGCACTACGCCTTCTGTATGTTGTTTGCTGTTTACATAGTGTGAGGCCTACGAGCTTGGCATGAATAGTGCTTGTTGCACCTTCCTTCCTATGTGCCTATTTGATGGTCAAAATGTGAGGCCTGCGTGCCTGACATGAATGGTGCTTGTTGCACTGCACTTTCTGTGTTATCTCTGTTTACATGCTGTGAGGCCTGCGAGCCGGACATGAATGGTGCTTGTTGCACCGCACTTTTATGCTTACCCTGTTATATATGGTGAGGCCTTGGGCCCAAAATGTTGGTGCATGTCGCACCCCTGATCCTCAGGTTGGGAGTTTTTCCCCGGTTGGGTTTTTTCTCCCCTCGTTCCTCTCAGGGTTATTGCAATAAATTGCCTTTGGTCCTTACTTTTGGTGAGTCTGTTGATTCCCTCCTCCGGGACCTTAGCTTGCTAACTCTTCATAAGTGTGGATTCACAGGGCCCACGAAGAAAAATGGTAGGTTACATACCTGTGACCATCTTTCTTTGAGTGGAGCCCTGTGAATACACACTAACCCGCCCGGCCTTCCCCACTTCTACAGCCTCCCCTTCCTCGTTGTCCTGTGACGTAGGAATGCGGATGGCGTACAGAGGGCGCCTTTTATGCCCTCGGGGAGGGCTGGGCGGAGATACCGTCAAAACTGAAAAATTCAAAATTGGAAAGTTTCCGTTGGGCCTGCACTTGGCGCGCAGATTTCATAAGTGTGTATTCACAGGGCTCCACTCGAAGAAAGATGGTCACAGGTATGTAACCTACCATTATTAAGAAAGGAGTTTCGAATATGCGTAGACAATAATCCAAATATCATTCCAAAATCAGCAGACTAACCAATCACTAAGGTACAATAAAAACAGACTATAAAAGCATTTCCAAAGTTATATCCATAAGCTTAATATTGTTGAGCATAACAAAAAAAACCAGTGACCAACTCTGAATATGAATCAAAAATCCCAAAAGGTAAAAACAAGAAACTATAATTCATGGGTTTCAAAACTTAAACCAAAACTATAATCCAAAGGCTTGAAAACTTGAACCAAGAATTGTAATCCGATCAAGAGGAAAGCAAAATATCGAACCAAAGACAAGAAATCCTTATTCGGAGCTCCCGAGACAGGTGACTTGACCCATGAAAATCCAGTGCTGATCTCTTGATGAACATTATCTCAATATGTTTAAGAATTCTAAATTTTACCCATGACATCAATCTTTCTCACACCTGGGTACCCTTTGATTATGTTTCAACCCCTGGGAACAATGAATTTGTCTCTGCTTTGCACTATCTCTTTGATTTTTGGGGGGAGGAGGGTTGAAATTTTATATTGCAGCTGTCATATATATTAAGATTTCTGTCCAATTATTGTTATCTTCCTTTGCCTCTATAGTGAGAGACATGAATCTAGCTTTATCCCACGTTAATTCTTTCCCCATTATTTCTTCTATTACATTTCTTATTTTACTATAATAATTCTAAAATTTTCTACAATCCCACCACATGTGGGAGAATGAACTTATCCTCCCACAGTTGTGCCAACACTTGTTTGAAATATTTCCTTTATGTGTGCTAATTGAAGGGGGGCTCTATAACACTTAGAGATTATTTTCCTTTGGGTTTACTTGATCCTCGTATGGTTAATTTTATGAATGTTGTCAATCCAAGACCTATTTAATTTCTCGTTAAAGTTTTTTCTTGTTTCCAATTCTTGTGTTGTAAGATAAGGTGTCACGATGCAGGGACTCGGCCCGGCCCCTTAATCACACACACAGAGACGGTAATCAGCTAACTATTTATTGAAGAATAAAGAACAGGTGAAAGGTATTTGTCCATAGAAAGTATCAAAAAGCTCAATCCAAAAGTAACGAGTCCGTAGTAAAATCCAAAAGCAATAGCTTGGCAAAGGCTTGGCAAAGGCTTGGCAAAGGCTCCGCAAAACAATGTGGATCAAGGAACAAAGCAAGGTCCAAACAGGACCCAAGAAACCTCTTGGCAAGGCACGAGCTGGTAGCTTGGCTCCGTAGTCCTTCGCTCGCTTCACTCCTTGTAAGATAGAAGTGGCCGAGATACTGAGGATCCGCTCCCACGGATCCTATACTTAATCCCCTTGGCGAGGACCCCGACGCTCTAGGCTTCTCCGCCAATCTGTGCTATGGGACCTCGCACTTCTCTGGCGCTCTAGGCTGCGGTTCCAACCCCTCCTGCTAGACTCAATGCTCCGTCTCCTATCAAAGCTACGTCCTTGCCTCCCAGCACCTGGTTCACTATCTTCATGAGAGTCGAACTCCCTTTCAGCTTCCATGGCCTCCTCCTCCACTGTTTCCCAGATTCTTTCCTGCGACCCGAAACCACCTGGCTTCTCATAACTATCATCGGATTCCACACTCTCCGAATCGGCCTGACCTTTCCAGTTATCATAGCCGTCAGGCCATCCATCATCCCAGGCCAAGCTCTCAGTGGGAGAGGAAGGCCCAGCTAACTCATCAGCCCCTTCCTCCATTTCCTCATCAGCTGCAGCTGGCTCTAATGCAAGGGGGACCCCCGATGCTGCCCCCTGCCCCCAGGCACGAAAGAGAACTGGGTTGCTACATAAGGTGATTTGTTCCTTGTACAATAACCTGATAATTCCTTTGTCTTTTTCTACTTTCCTTTTAATTATTCTGTCGAATGGGGTTTCTGCTACCTCTCTTCTTTTCATGGCCTCAGCTCTATTGAATATCTATTGAATATATACTATCCAGTTCCTTTGTCCACCTTGCCTTTTATCTTGTCCCCTACCTTTTTGATACTGTTTTCCTTCAGGGCTCTAATTAGACTCTTGAATGTCTTGTCCTTATTTTCCAAGGTTTCTAATGGGAAAATGTCAATTTTATTTACCTGTAATTAATTTTGCCATTTTTCCTAATTAACAACATTGATAAGCATGAGCCAACTTTTAAGTTAAGTCTTTTTTGTCTATTCTCTCTTCTATATACGTCCTCTTTGCCAACTATTTGCTTTCTTTTTTATTTGCACCCAACTTTTTGACACTTCCGAATCAAATTCTAATAACCTCTCTAACTGACTTCCCTCATAGTATATTCCCAAAGAGGGGACCCCATCCACCCATTTATACTACAACCCAAATGTTATAAAACAATATAATAAAGGTTGTACTAGGAAATAGTGGGATTTTACTCTAGTAGAAACTAATGTAACCATTTGTCCTTGTTCTACAACAGACAACATAAACAGCAGTTGCCTCCAGAATTATTTATTGAGCATATATCGGTAATAAAACAAATAAGCCCACCTCACCCACTACTCTCATCTTTAAAATACCATAAGTTAAAATGGAAAAAAGAAAAAAAAGTGAAGAGTGGCAGATGAGAAAATGCACTTTGGAAGAAGCACACTGGTTGCCTCTAAAGTTCAGAATATTTTTGCTTTGTTAGGCAAGGCTCATCTCATTCAGTTGTTTCAGAAGTACACATTGTTTTGAATAAAACATCTGTAATTTTAGTACCGTAACATCTTATCATGATTCTTTCTGCCTCTTGTACCAAATTTCCTATTAAAGAAGTGATGTGTGGGAATATGTCTACTTTATTAAATAAGGTATACTTGTAAAGTGATTGAAATATTTACCTAATGAAAGAATAATTTTGAAACCTGAGTATATTAGTCTCTGTAAACTGACAGGTGGTTAACTGGCAGTCAGTTCAGGGATTCATGCAGAAATGTGCTTCTAAGGGTAGAAAAGTAAAATAGAAAAATATTGTCCAAAGCATCTCCCTGTCACTGGGGTTTAACTGTGTAAACATGTTGTTGCATTTGTAATTAGGTGCATATGGCAGTTAATTGTACTGGGATGATGGAGATGTCTTTGTCCTCTATAAATAGGAATTACACCTGGGGTTCTTTGATGTAACCAGGGTTTGTGGTTAATTAAGTCTGGATAATTTTCTGAATATTAAATTCATGATGAACAAATATTGTAATTCTAAAGTGATGTTTCAACAATGCTAAGTGAAATGCTTCAGGAGAGACCAGATCATAGAATCATAGAATGACAGAGTTGGAAGAAACTACATGGGCCATCTCGTCCAACCTCGTGCCATGCAGGAAAAGCATGATCCTTCATTAGGATTGTCCCACTGACCAAGAAGGCTCTTTGCTGCTGTCATGTGGGATCATAAAACAACACAGTGTTCCATCCACAATGGTATTCTATGGGTAATTTGTTCCCTTATTTATTTATTTTATTTTTATTTATTTTTATTATTTATAACCTGCCCTTCTCCACACCCCAAGGGAGACTCAGGGCGACTAACAACAGGCAGGGATACATATACAATCATTAAAACAACCAACTGCATCATAAAAAATACATTAAACAGATTAAAAACCAATTACAATACACATACTGTAGTTAAAATACACAAATCCACAAAGTCCAAGTTCCGTAGTCTCAAATTTGTCCAAAGCCAGTCACAGTCCGTTTTCAACACTATCATTGTTTTATCGTCCATCTGCTCCCAATATCTAACTAAACGCCTAGTCCCATAGCCACGTCTTCAACCTTTTCCCAAAGGAAAGGGGGGGGGGGGAAGAGATTGACCTAATTTCACTGGGGAGCAAGTTCCACAGGTGAGGGGCCACCATCGAGAAGGCCCTGTTCCTCGTCCCCACCAAACGTGTTTGTGACAAAGGTGGGACCGAGAGCAGGGCCTCCCCGGAGGATCGTAAATTCTGAGGTGGGACATAAGGGGAGATACATTCGAACAAATGAGCTGGCCCAGAACCATATAGGGCTTTAAAGGTCAAAACCTTCTACATTTTCTCTCTAGAAATAGCCAATTCTGTAGAAATCCCAAACATAGCTAGGATAATACATGACCTACAGTCTGTTCAGCTAACATTGATGCTCTTTTTTCCCCTGGCATGAAGTATTTGTGACTCATGACATATTTCTCAATAGGCAAGTGTGAAATTCACTCATTGAACTCTTTCCAATTCATCTCTAAATATTTGTTTTGGTGGGGTGGTGGAGGACTTTTTCCAAATACATTGTGGAACACACAAGATATAATGTTTGAATGGAGACCATTGTCCCTAAGCACTCACAAATATCCCCATACAATCACCAATCCTGATTATATTGTCTTCATTAATTAAATGAGAGTGTCTGAGAGGGGAATGTCTGATTATAAATGTATTGCATGACAGCATGCTAAAAGTGGGAGTATATTATTGTTAGACTCTGTGGTGACAGGAAAATACTCAATCTGAATGCAAATGTGAAAGGAGTCACAATGAACCAAGGAAATTATATGATTCAAAGAAATTTTCCACCCTCTCCCTTGATAAAGCCTATATACATTACCACCCCTCATTTCTTCACCCACCCCTTCCCATTTCTCTAGTTTCAGAAGAGATTCTTTCAAGATGAAACATTGTCCAATGTTGACACACAGTCTGACATCCTCTTAAGACTTTTTGAGGCAACAAAATTTAGCCAGTGATAGGGTTGAAGAATAAACATATTAAGGATTTCAGAAACCCAGTAAAACAGTTATTAAGGATCATTGTCGAATAGTTTCCTTTTTTAAATTGCTGTTGCTGCTGCTGCTGTTGTTTCAGCTTTGTATCATCTTATTTACACTTAATTCCCATTGCTGCATATATCTATGAACAATAACATCGCATTTTCATAGAACTTTTTTTATCTGCACCTTCTTCTTTCATACATTCTTCTCTTCAATGACATTTTATTAATTTTATTGTTAATACCTCTCATCCCCACCTCCATCTCTCTTCCCCCTGACCACAGATTTTCCTTATATATTTTCTTAGTTTCTGTACAATATTTACATTGGCTTCACCACTTTCTATCCATTCCATATATGTCTTCCATTTATTTTTAATTTCTTCTGTTTTATCCTCCTGTATAGCTTCCCAGATTACATATTCTATGATTTCATAAATACAGTTGTTCCAGTTTTCCATAGTCCATTTATTTCATCTTTGCATCCCCATGCTATCATTACTTGTCCTGATAGAATCGATTTTAAACAGTTCTTGTTCTTTTGTATTAATCTTATTGTTCCCTAATACTCCCATTAACATAAGTTCTACATTCACTTGGAGTGGTATTTTAAATAGTTTTTCCAGTTTTCCATTATTTTTCCCAAAAGCTTTTTTACTTTCAGACATTTCCACCACATATGGGCATATCATGCTGCCAGGAAGCTTCTTCCTTGGAGCCTGATGAACATCATCACACTACAGCAAGCAATTCTGGCGGGGCTTCATGGAGGAAGCATCTTTATAGTGTGGTAGGATGCTTCCCTCTGAATACTGGAGACTTTGTGTTCCATAGACAACAAAGGGGGGGATCCAAGTGGTGATGCTTCCCCCCATGGGATGGGGTAAGGGGTGCAGTGGGTGATGTGGGGCTTAGGACAACAGTTTCTGCCCACTGCTCAATCAATTCACCACTCTGTGTGTCACATCCCTTTTAACTCTTGGGCTTGTTAGGGATTCCTCATCTTCGGAAGAGGAAGGGGAGCAGGGAAGTACTCAGGAATTGGAGGGAGAAGAATCAGACGATGAGGCTTTGCAAGTGACCACATTTCTAGAGAGATGAAAGGAGACAGAGCACAGACAGAATTCAGCTAGAATAGCCTCTAGAAACTCTGAGCTAATTGGGAGATGCCCTAGCACCTCCTGTATGGGGAATTCAGGGCTATAAATCAGAAGCAGGAGCAGTCGGCTTTTGCTGGTAATGACGACTCTGATGCTGATTGAAACTGCTTTGTGTCTGCTGGTAAGAACTTAGTGATCATTGCCCGTTGTCTGATGTAAGGCTGCTGTTTCTTTTGGGATTTTGTAAGAAACTTTAATTTGTGTCTGCATTAAGACTTCCTTGCTTTCTTTTGCATTTTTCAACTGAATTTGCTTATCCTTTGTGTTTGCTGAAGTAAAACATTTTTCTTTTATTTTCAACATTGTATAAAGGAAGTTTTTGAAGGGTAAATCAGGACAAGTCCCTTCTTTTTTGATATAAACTTTTGACAAACTTTTCTGATTCCAATCATACTGTCTTTAAAAGCAGGAAAATGTTTTAACCTGCTGACAAAAGGTGAGTAGGGCCACCCTAATGTCTCTCTCCCTTGTTCCCACAAAACATGTTTTAGAGTGTGATGGGACAGAGAGAAGGCTCTCTCCAGGTTATCATATTGTTCTAAAAACCTCATATACAGTGATATGGTCCTTCAAATAATCTGGACCCAGGATCAATCTTGAACATCTTCCTTAAAACTTCTTTAATTGGATTTTATTTTTAATTATACAGTTCTATAGAACATTGCTCTGCAAAGCACCCAAGATTGAAATTACAATAAAAACACATCAATGTATGTAGCAATATATAAAATGAATAGCAAATCAATTTTATTAAAATAATACCCAGCTGCAACCTATTAAATGTTTATGATGCAGACCCCATTTATGCTGACCATTTGATGCAGTTTCAAACCAGTATTAAAGAAAGTGATTTTGCTATGCAGATGTCTGCATAGGAAATCCTGGAACTAAACGGGGGTTACACATTAAGGGCTTTCCTTCATGTACTTTTGTGACAGTTTACTGTCTGCACAATACAGTTTGAAGCTAGTTAACTAGCTTCAAATTGCATTAAATAGTCAGTGTAGATGGAGCTGTAATTCTCCAGCAGTAGACAGCTTCTCGTAAGCCATCAAGCCATTACACTATGCCCAAAGGAGCTAATCAAACTGCTTCATACATTTAATAATGTGAAACTAAGGCAACTTTTCTATGGCCAATTATATTGGAATCTTCCCTACTGAGCTCAGTAGAATTTACATATGAGTGACATGCAGTTTTACACTGGTAATGTGTCCCAATGATTCTTTAAAGAGAGACAGAGAGAGATTGAAAAAAAAGAGAAATCAATTATTTGTTGGATTCTGACTTCTTTTAATATGCTAATAATAACTTTCTTGTGTCAAAATTACATTATAGAAACTATTGCATATTTTATATGCTAATTCTTGAATTACACTATTTTATAAACCTTCAGGGAAACAGAGAGAGAAAGAGAGAGGGTGGACAGAGAGGGTGGACAGAGAGAGAGAGAGAGAGAGAGAGAGAGAGAGAGAGAGAGAGAGAGAGAGAGAGAGAGAGAGAGAGAGAGAGAGAGAGAGGGATTTAGGGTCCAAAAGAATTTAGAATTACAGAACAAACTGGAGAACAAATACAATACATTTTAACAGAGGATGTAATAAGTCATCTGAGGTTTATAGCTTATAGAACTCATTTTCAAGAATGAGTGAGAACACATCAGGTGCATCTTTATTTTCTCACTCATTCTTGAAAATCTCACCACTCACAATTCAGGTCTAGTTCCATCTTTCCTAATTGAAGTGTGAAACTCAAAGAGCAATATGCAAGCAAATCAGCATGTAAAATATCTGTTTGTGTCACATTTGCAGGCTACATTTTGGAGGAAAATCCTGTTGTTGTTTTTTCCCCCTGAAGATTTAACACACACACACACACACACACACATGCTTATGCAAAGTCAGCATGAATGCACAAGGACATTGTTTCCCTTCCCTCTCAACCATGAGAATTTGCTACCCATGAGAACAACAATGAATACAAATAGCATGTTGTTGTTATTACTCATATCCTCATATGGCATCATTTACCTCAGATCTGTTAAGGCAACTGGTAGCATAATTGTTTGTACATGCCAACAAATTGCCTTTGCTTCCAAATATCTTTTAAACTAATAGTAAATGCTGTTTCATTCTTGGTCTTCTTGTATAGCTCAATTGAATCTGAAATGTCATGTATCATGTTCTGCAGTTGATGTTGGTTGGTGGTGGCAGGCCTAGCTGTTGGTGATGGAAGGGTTAATATAAGTCTTAGTTCTAAAGGGTTGAGTAATCTGTAATGGGTGAAAACAATTAAAGGTGAAGTCATGCAAGAGATATGTTGCAGCTGGGTGTTTCTGGATACAAGGAGCTAGCCTTGGGACTGATCTTTGAGAGAAAAGTATTTGTCTTTTTTTGGTGGTAGATGCTGCTGGTTTTCCCACAGGTTTGTGTATTTTCGGTATCCTGACCTGTCTCCGGAACTCTTGGAACATTGAATCTTTGGAGTGGCTTTTGACTACGGTATCCACTCTTGATCCCTGGACGTTGCTTATTGAACTCTTGGCATTTGAGCACTGGACTTGACCCTTTGACTACAGTGTAACTTTTGGTATCAGTTTTTGTTTTATATTCTGTGTCTGAATGCTATATTTATGTTTTATATTTAGACTATTAAAACAGCCACAAAGTAAGTGCTGTTTTAATTAAACTGTTTGATACAAACTGGGTGTTTGTTTGATTCACCTCTGCCTGGATGATACTGGCAGAGCCCTGGCATTGTGGCATGAACATTCAATGTTGTCCACCAATTTGCTGAATTGATTATCTGATCTTGCCTCATGCATGCGGATACATACACATCTTTTATTTTATATGCCATCCTGTTGTGTTGGTATCATAGTGTTTTACACTAATATAAGGGAGAAGCAGCCAATAATCTCCTCTCCAAACATCAGTTTCATTTACAAATCATTAGATTATGCGATGCCACACCTATCTTATGCCCCACAGATCACACCACCCTCTGTTAGCAACCCAAAAAATTCAATCGGGGCTTACATAGGAGCACTGACTTAAATATGAAGCTCTTTCAAAATGTAGTCATGGACTTACATGTCTTTTTATGTGTAAGATGAACTCTTTTTTCCCATATACTAAATTATGAAGAGTTCAAGAATGGATATAAAACAGGGTCATTTTTAACATCTTGCATCTTTGTCTTCTTCCGTTGTTATCTAATACAAAAAAGGCTATGCTGTTAAAAAGGGAAAGAAAAAAATTCTTTTCTAATCTAAAATAGAAGAATAGAAAAGTGGGTGTATAGTATTTTGAAACAAAGAAGATAGAAAAGTTGGGAAATATAAAATGAAAGTCCTAACTAATGCTTTCTACCCTGTCTCTGCAGTCTTCATAATAATAAAAAATATTATTTTTGTCATAAAACTTATCTCTGGTAGATTAACTTTCCAGGATGCATTAGATATCATTTGGGGAATCCTGTTACTCTTGTCACTAACTTCTTCTTTTTTTCCTTGTTATTATTTCCTACATCTCTGCACTACTAATTTTCCCATAATATAACCCCCCCCCCCCCACTATTTTCATTTTCTTCTTTTAATAGTCAATAAAAGGCTGTCATTCTTAGTAAAATTTGGAAGGATCTGACAATTGTATAAGCCTTATCAGTTTATCCATCTATGTCATGTCCAACATTTTTGTAATCCATAAATCTTGGGTGGGGGTATCTTCTTGCTTCCAATAATAAATATAAACAATCCTTGCTGCAGTCACCATGTATAAAAAAGAGTTCAGAATATTTGGTAGTGTTGAATTTGTTAATCCCAACAGAAAGGCTTCTGGCTCTAATGATACTTTAATTTTTTTTAATGATTTCAATATTCTTATGAATTATAATCCAGATTTTTTTTGCTTTAGGACATATCCATCACATATGGTAAAAAGTTGCTTCTTTTTTCCTGAAATTCTCAACAAACATTTTTTAAAAAAATTGTTACATTTTTGTTAATCTTTCTGGTGCCATGTACCATCTATACATCATTTTGTAGACATTTTCTCTGTCCATAGCATCTTATAAACTTAATCTTTGTTTTCCACATCTGTCCCTTTTGTCTAGGTGGACATTATGGCCACAGTCTTTGACCATTGAATCACACAATCTATGACAGTGTTTCCCAACCTTTTTTGAGCTGCGGCACACTTTTTACATTTACAAAATCCTGGGGCACACCACCAACCAAAATGACACAAAATGACACTCTAACACAGTAATACATATAGTTAATATGTTTTTAAATGTATTTATACACTCAGTATGAAACCTGGGCCTGTTTTGATTAACACAACATAGATATCCTTGCAGGAATGGCAGAAAGGCACACATGAAGGTCTTGCTCAACAGCTGTCAGTCTCTCTCTGTGTTTTAAAAAAATGTGTCCATATAGCTTCAAAGCAGTCCACTAGTACTGTTCTTATGCATCAATACACCTCATGGAACAATAATGAGGCTTCCACCTTCAATATATATGCTCCTGTATCATTCCAGGTGGGCGTGTCCCTCGTGTATAACTGGTGAACAGGAGAGTTGTTACACAGTCACTAGAAAGGCTATCACGTCCAGCCAATGCCAAATGTAGTAATAGTTGGTACAAATAAACACGAAAATGGCCGAAGGAGGCGGCGTCCCAGCCCCTTCTTCGCTGCCGCCGCCCAGCCCTTCCTCCTCCCCCCGCAAGCAGCAGCAGCAGCAGGAGTTCGGCAGGAGGGGGAAGAAAGGGGGGAAGAGAGGTTTTTCGGGCGGCACACCAGGTGATCACTCACGGCACACTAGTGTGCCACGGTACAGTGGTTGGGAAACACTGATCTATGATTAGATTTACTTCTGTGTCTAATTTAAATAATATTTTATAGGCTTTTGCTTAGACTGGAAGAGAATATTATCTGTTTCTTTACCTTTCCAATGGATGCTTACCTTCTTATCAGATTGGAATCTCTTTTGTAGTTGTCTATATTGAAACCATAAAAATTGCATATCTTCTTGTTATAGCCTGCTTGGATTTTTAGATGAGCTTCATTTTGTTCCCCAATTAATACCTGTTTAAAGGTGGGCCATTGGTCTCCCCCCCATCTCTATCCAATTGAAGGCTTCTTTCGTAGATATGCACTAATATATTTTAAGTAGAATCCTACTTTGTAGTTTTTTCCATACTCTGTATAGTGCATTTCTTAGCAGGTGGCTCTTAATATTAGAGTCAATTAATGTTTTTTTGCACATATTAAGTATTCATTTCATCCATATCTTAAATCATGTCATTCAAATATCAATAGATTTTTATTATCTAAAGTTATCCTTTCTTTCATACAAGCTAGAGCTACAGCATTGTAGTATAGCTTAAAGTTTGATAAAATCATACCCCCTCCATCTTTGGCATCTTGCAATGATTTCATTTTAATTCTTGGGCTTTTTTGCCTTTTGAAATGAATATTATTAAATGATACTTGCTTCAAACAATGGAATAAAGATATTAGAAAATTCAAGTTGTATTTTAAATAAACATCCAATTTTCAAAGATTTTTATTTTTTTATTGTAGTTCCACTTTTGACCACTTTAATGTGCTGTTACCTAAAATTCTGGAAAGTTATTTTCCTGTTTCCTGTATCAATCAATCAATCAATGATTTATTACGGTCTATGACCAGCACATAAAATGGAGCACAGAAGCCCAAGGAAGGGGAATCGCAGTGTTTCCTGTATTCTAAGCTTTATGGACTTCTCTCTAAATTTTCCTTAATAGTTCAACTACTTCCTGTTTCCACTCTGCTATATTTCGTTTTTCCACTCTATGGTTGCTTCCTATCTGGTGTAATTCCAAGGTAACAATGTAGTCAGCTTTTGTTTTGTCTAACATTATTCTGAGATAAAATAAACATTTTTGGTTCCCACATTTTTGGTTTTTTTAAAGTTTAAATATTTCCTTCCTAATGTAAATAATCACCAAATAGTTTCACTAGGCAGACTTATACAATTCTTAGACTATAATTCCAATAGTTAAATTTTAAGAGTCTTTTTACAACCGTTGTAGCTTTCAAACTATGAAAAAAGTAGATTTACCTTCAGAAATGTTATTTGCCTACTATGTTTATTGATTTACAGCAGATTGCCTAATTTGCTGGAGAGAGTGATGTCGTACCTCCTCTCATCCCTCCTCCAGTTCTAGTGAGCTAAAAAGGGGACATGGGATATATCAAGTTTTAAGGGCTTGCATCTGTTCTTTACTACTTTCTGAAGAAGAATTTCTAACTCTTAAACAGCAATACCCTGTGTTCCAGCCAGCTTGCTCGATGGAGCTTGCCACTCCATTTTTCCACCGGAAGCGTCTGTAAGTTAAAATCTTAACTTTCAAGTTTTTATGTTCTTATTTTTTATTCTTGTGTTTCATCAGTTGTCTCATTTTCTATCCCATCAGAACTGGAGGAACTAAGGGAAAACTGTATGGGATAATGATTCCAAACAAACTATGTGGTCTTGCCTGGCATGAAAAGTACCTCCAATTAATAGAATACTTTCTTTTTAATAATCACACTCCTGAAGTGACTGCTTCTCACATGCTATTTCTTCTAATCCTTTAGGTCATGGAGGGCAATATATGGACTGCTGTTTACGTTATCCCTCACCTCTTGTTAAAACAATTTGAATACCATCTAATAACATCTAGAAGAAGTTAGAAATAAACTTGTCATATAAAAAGTCAGAACATTAGTGCCTCCAGCCCAGTACTGCCATTCCGATTAGCTGCCATTTTCCAGTGTTTAAGATAGGACTCTTCCCCAGCTCTACTTGGAGACTTCTGGCATTACTTGGTCATTTACCATTCAAGTCATAGTCATAGAATCATAGATTCATAGTTGTAAGAGACCTCATGGGCCATCCAGTCCAACCCTCTGCCAAGTCAGGCCCAACCTTGATTAGCTTCTGAAATCAGATAAGGAAAGATGAAACTTGGATGACATATGGTACAGAAACAGAATCCATAAATTTGGAACATTAGTGCATCTGCTAAGATGCTATGAACTCTGACTAGCAGCAGCTTACCAGAGTTTCAGCTATTTTTTAATACTCCTATCTTGAAATTCCTTGTATAATCTGATGGTCTCTCTTCAAGTTTAACCAGCCTGAACCTTTCTTAATTTCCAAAATCAGACATGATCACAGTGTGTTCAGGGGGAATGGGATGCATAGAAAACTTTAGGATAGTATTCTTTCTGACTTGGCTAGGAGTAGGAATAGTAATAATTATTAAGTATGATATTAAGTATGAACTTAAATGACAACATGACATGTGTATGCATATCCATCTCTCTGTGTATGTGCATTATAACATAAAGGCAGTTGAAATCTGAAAGGCACAGTGGGTAACAGATCAGATAAAGAGTATATATTCTGAGGACATAATAACAGAAGAGAACCTCTGAGCCACAAAAAAGGAAGAAACCAGCTAGAAAAAGTGTAACGTAAGAGAAATAAATGTTGAGTTCTTTTTAAAGCATTCATATATTGCTTCATTACGATATACAGTATATACTGTGTGTGTGTGTGTGTGTGTGTATATGTATATATGTATATATGTATATGTATATGTGTATATATATATATATATATATATATATATATATAGTAATGAAGCAATCTCCTTGGCAGCTACTAAAATGTGCTAGTTAAGGAGCTGTATTTGAGCAAAGGTGCTCCAATAGTTGCGTGAAGCAATTTAAAATATAGGTCACAGTTTTATCTATGGGATTTCACAGATTTTGTATTAATTCAGAAAGAAATTCTCCTTCTACCTGCCATGATGGCAATACATGCCTGAAGAGGTTTTTCCCAAAGAAAAAAATAACTGGTTTTAACAGGAAATGAAGTATTACTGTGTAAATATTCACAGTCATAATAATTTCTATACTTAAGCATATATAGCTGTTACCACTCTTAAAATTTTGGAATGTGATACGTGAATATGGAAAAGAAGCTGTTACAATAATCTACAAATTGTGTTACATTTACATAAATGAAAACAGTGGTTTTCATAAGCAAAACAACAAGAACCTACCCCAAGTCATCTGAATTTTGAATCATACATTATTAGAATTTAGAGTTGGTAGCTAACTTGTGGGACTTATCTACATTGGCCCTATATCCCAAAATGTACCAGAAAACACTTCTGGATATCCAAATGATGTCCAGGGACTTCCAGTTCTTAACTAGTTTTACCCTATATTAAATAAAGTTAAGGAATGCTTTGGTGTTTTGACTGTACTCCAGAGCAGTCATACACTTGATACAGAGTGTAGATAACACAACTGCCTCCCAAGTGAAGTAGTCTGCTGTCCTCAAGGACCAATACCACCACACTGTTTTATCCTATAAATAGCCTTCCACAACATAGATTTTTATACAAAGAGCAAAACTATTAGCAACAATCAGATTTTAATGTCCATTAATGTAATAGATAATTTTGCTCAACTTGGGGGAAAGGAAACATTAACTTTTGTCTTTTTAGTACTACTTTGTTTTGGAGTAAGTGTTCTCAATTGATGTACTAAAGAGAGATATTGAGATTAAAAATCAATTCTTTTGGGTGTAGTTGGAAATGTTTATTTTTCTTTTTTTGTCAGCAGCTTCCAAAATGCCCCGGTATGGTTCTGTAATACAAAAAGGTTGTCCAAAGCAACATTGTTTCCAAGACTTAATTTTTTTGACATGCAATCATTTTAATGATACAATCCTTAAAAATAGTATTAGAATAAAAAAATCTTTCACCTTCCTCACTATTCTTAGGAAGAAGAAATAGGAAGCATCTTAAGGTAGATGTCTGTTATTATGAAGTCTCAATGATTCTGTCACTCATTTTATATGGTTATTGCTTTGACACCTATGTTGATCATGCTAGCCATTAACAGGAAGAACCTGGACTATGACAAGTGGCAGATACATCCAGTCAGTGATTCTGCCATCTCCAAAACCATTGTATAGCAGTGGGAAAGAACCACAGAGAAATACAAGAGTTTTGCAAGTTTTATGACAAGTTTGAAGATTTAATCCCTTTGAGCAAATGAAGGGGTCATACTGTACTCTGAGCAAAATGTATATGTTTCAAACCTTTCCAGATGATCACTAACAAGCAAGTGATTGCAGAAATGGGATCCCCCCCCCCCCCGGCGCGCTACAAATTTCTTCCAATTAAACAGTTTGGAGGTGGTGATAACATTGAACTCCAAATACAAAAATCAATTGCATTGAGCAAAGTCTGCTTTGGCTTTCTAGGTATCAATACAAATAAGGAAATTGCTCTGTTTCCCCTTGAAGTGTAGCCAACTGCAAAGAAAGCTTGGTCAAAATCTATTCTCACATTGCTCAGTGCCAACCTTGAGGTGATAGGAATTAATAAGTGTCAATTCATATAGGACTGACCAGTCTACCACAACATTTTTATGCTGACAGATTGCTGAAATACAGCTCCTTGAGGAGCAGCCAAATGCCTGGGTGTGATGGAGGAATGACCCGAGTATAATGCTTGCTAAGGGCTAAACGTTCCCCCCAGGTGCACTTTCTCAGCTACGCCCAAACCCTTTCACACCCCAATGCCTAGAAAGCAGGGTGGAGAGTGAAGCCCAGAACACAGACAAAAAAATCTTCACTCTGCCTAGATTTGAGTTGCAGGAAGCTGACACTTATCTTTTCCTCACTTGTCTTCATGTTGTGCAGATGGAATGGCTATAAAGAGCCACTCTAGGATTCAGGAGACAAGACTGCTCTAGCTAATATTTGTAAGTGAGAAGATATTGCAAAAATGAAAAAACGCCACTCCCAGCGGACTCGGGGCGGCTTACAACACCAAACAACAGCGTAAAAACAACGACACAGATTAAAAACATAGCATAAAACATCAGTAAAACATCATGGCATGCAACAGCGATTAAAACACCTGGTGTGGAAAACCAACACAGCAGGGAGCAATATAACAGCAGGGAGGGGGTGCACGTCGGTGAGACCTACACATCGAAAGCTCGCTGGAATAGGTAGGTCTTGCACGCCCACCTGAAGGGAAGCAGGTCGTGGATGGTGCGTGTTTCCATGGGGAGGGCATTCCAGAGTGTAGGTGCAATCACCGAGAATGCCCTTCGGCGAGTAGCTGTCAGTCTGGCTGCTTTTGCAGAGGGAATGGTCAGGAGATTAGTATTCTCAGAGCGAAGTGATCTCATTGGGCAATATGGGAAGAGACGGTCCTTCAGATATGCTGGCCCCAGGCCATGTAAGGCCTTAAAGGTAAGAACCAACACTTTGAAGGCTCGATTGGCAGCCGGTGCTCGATTGGCAGCCAGTGCAGATCCTGCAAGATAGGTGTTATGTGGCAACGTGCTGGCATGCCAGACAGGAGCCGGGCGGCAGTGCTCTGCACCAGCCTGAGCTTCCGGGTCACCGACAGAGGAAGGCCAATGTAGAGCGCGTTACAGTAATCCAGCCTTGAGATGACCGTGGCTTGGATCACCGTGGCCAAGTCATTCCGGGATAGATAGGGGGCCAGCCACCTTGCCTGTCTGAGATGGAAAAAGGCAGACTTGCTGACCGCAGAGACCTGGGTCTCCATGGTCAGCTGGGAATCCAAGTGGACCCCCAGGTTCTTTACAGAAGGCGATGGTCATAACGCCACACTGTCCAGGGTCGGAAGCTGGACATCCCCTTCACCCGGGCGACCCAGCCACAAGATCTCCGTCTTCGCCGGATTCACCCTCAACCTACTGGCTCACAGCCATCCAGTAACGGCCTCGAGGCAGCGTTGGAAATTATCAGGGACGGATCCAGGCCTGCCCTCCATCCTCAGAATGAGCTGAGTGTCATCAGCGTACTTGTGACACTCAAGCCCAAAACTCCGCACCAGCTGTGAAAGCGGCTGCATGTAGATGTTAAATAACAGAGGGGAGAGAATGCCCCCCTGCGGGACTCCACAAACTAATGGGGAGCCCTCGGAGACCACCTTGCCCCTCCTCACACGCTGAGACCGCTGGTGGAGGAAGGAGGTCAGCCATTTCAGGGCTGTCCCCCTCACTCTAGCCATGGCCAGGCGGTGGATCAAAAGATTGTGGTCGACCATGTCAAACGCTGCCGTTGAGGTCCAATAACACGAGCAGCGCAGACCCGCCTTGGTCGAGCTGGCAGTGGAGTTGGTCTGTGATGGCGACCAGGACCGTCTCCGTCCCGTGCCCTGAACGGAAGCCAGACTGGAAGGGGTCAAGCCATGTTGCATCATCTAAGAAGGGCCGCAACTGCTCCATTTCTGCCCTCTCAACTACCTTCCCCAGGTACAAAAGTTTTGAAGTTTACACTGCTGATGTCAAGTACCTATGAGGAACAAGAATTCAAATCACTTTGAATCTTTGGGCTAAAGTATTGAAATGTGCTATATATACTCAGGTAAGTGCAGTGGCTGCAGTATTGATTGGATAGTGATGCTGCCTTCCGTTTTAACCACATGCGGCTCTGAAGCTTGTTCAGATACAGACAGATGATCCAAGTAATTTCAGATGCTATCTAGGTACCTGAGAATAGTTTCAGCACATGGCCTATCTGTTTGCCCCCGAAGGAAATTGTTAAAACTGAGGGTAGAGTCACAGTACTGGAGCTGCCATGCACACCTGAAGCACAAATGCCCAGCCATTACAGAATATTTTGTCATCAACAGTGTCCCCAAATAAATCTTGGGCATATTTGGCATTAGAAAACATAAAATCCAGGAAGTTATTTTCACTGATACTCCATTGTTTTAGTAATTGCTTATCTCCAAATTTCGGTAACACACTACATACCTGTAGACCATTTCCAAAATTTGCTTCCTTCCATGTTTATGAGTGTAATTACATTGTACAACCTGAGAAAATCAGTGGTGTGAACACATACAGAATTTCCAGACTTTGATGATTTAATGGATGTTCTTTTCCCAAAATGGCTATTGTGGATCTTCAGTCTCAACTTATCTCAGGACCAACAATAGTAACTTTATAGACCTCCTAGTGCCTCATCACACTAGAACATGGATCCACTTTAAATTCAGATGCTTCCTCCTGCAGATTTCTGGGGTTTGTAATTTAGTGAGACCCAGAACCTCTCTGGCTGAGCATTTTAAAGGCCCCTCCTAGAATTCTAGAGAAGGCAGCAATGGATTTAAAGTGGATCCATGCTCTAGTGTGATGAGGTTCCTAGTTATAATTTTGTAAAATTCTGCTCCAAAGAAATTCCTTTTCTGTTAGAACCCTAAAGATAAGTGCATAACTTGCTTTCAATCAACCCCAGTCCCATTTCTAGATCAAGATGTACTTCTCACATTAAAATGTCCAGAGGCAAGCAGAAGCCACATGAAATGGAGTGCCACAAATTATCATAGACAAAAAGATAATCTTCATGACACATAACCTGACCTTTGTATTTCTCATGTTAATATGAGTCTTTCTGTTTGACTTTTTAAATTATTTGCAAAATGACCCCAAATTGAGGAGCTTCTTGTGCAGTCAATATTCATGCATTCACCTCTGATTTGTTTACATTCTCAGTGAGAAAGCCAGACTGATTGAAAAAGAGAAACAATACATGTATAACTTTAAGAAATTGGGTTCTTCATAAAGACAATTGTCATTAACTTTGGATAATAACTATGAGATTACACAATCTCCAAATAAAAGTTGTGAAACAAACTGAATGACATGCCATTTTTACTGAAACTTACACAGAAGAGAAATTTTAATTTCTGAATGTGGAAGCACAGTGGGAAACATCACTAACATCTCTTAAATGATGAAAGTTTTAGAAACTCTCACAATAAAACCTTATGATGTGCTAAAACAGCTGTTCATGGATTGATCAAGCTAATTAAGTCAGCTAATTATTCACTTTAAAAAAGAAATTAGGACTCTTCCAGTGGGCCATAAAACCGAAGTCTGTAGTACCTTTATACAAAAATAATAACATTTAATACGAAAACAAAATTAAAGACAAATCATACAAGTGTTATCAGAGTTTATTTGTGTAGTAAGCACATCAACAGTAAATAGTGTTTTGGCAGGAAGTATTTTACCACAAAACATGACATCAACAAATTGCAACCAAACAAGGGATAAGTATTTCAATATTACATTGGCCAGTAAATATATTAGTTCACTGCAGCTTTTTCTAGTGTTATCACTCTATACCAGTATTTAAACAGGAGATGATACAATCTAATGCACAAGGATGACACACAAGGATGACTATATTTAAATTTATTCACCTAGCAAAGAGTCCTTTTTTAAAAGGAGAGGTTAACCTTCCTTAGTGTCCATTAATCTCCTTTACAGAAACTTATTTCCAGCTTTTGATCATATCCTAATCAAATACAGATGTGTTTTTTCAGACTATGATTTGGCAACTTCATACACATCAAACTCTCTCAATACTAAGCAAGCTTCTGCTTAGGCTGTTTCTGCTAATTGTCCCATAAGGACTATAATTAGACTGTTATCTTTTCTCCTAATTAGTGACTGCTTTGGCATGTGTGATCTTCCTTTTGGGGGTTTTTTTTTTTGGGGGGGTGCATCTTTAATTCTACTTCTAATTAAAATGTCATGTAAAAGAAGGACAGAAATGAGTTGTGATGAAGAAGAGTCCATTCAGAGCCAGTGTCTCAGAATTAGAAAAATCTGCATTGTGGCATCCTCAATTATTCTCACAGCATGTTTGTATTTATACATTCTTTCCTCAGGCATCCTCGGTATCACATACACACATTTCTACTTAGGAAAAAGTTTGATTAGGTTTGCAATATGGCAGAAGCTGATCCACACAGAAATTGAAATCTAGAGGACATTTGTTTAAAGTAATTCTGGCCCATAAAGAGGATAGTAGAAAAGGATGAACACAGTGCTTCTCAATAACCTTGGAGTGCAGTAGCATAATGCAATATCATGAGTAGACCAATACTGCTAAGATAATTATGTCAGAACTGCAGATTAATGCAACTTGTTAGGTGAAGAGGCAAATTATTTTAACGTGTAGCATAGTTTTGTTTAAAGCCATGCAATGAGGTTGTTTCAAAATTGATTTAAAAGAAATGGCATTTTTAAAACCCCAAGATAATGAAAATAAGTAGCATTCAAGAGTTAATAAAATGTCCAAAATGAGAGCAGAACATCCATTACTCATAATGTTTACATATTTCCTGTGTTTTCAATTATGAAGCCACCATCACACCCCATATGGTTGATGAGAACCACCACTGTTGCAAATGGGATGCCTAGAAAACTTTGAAAACTTTGCAGAGGCTGTGCAAGACAGCCCAGAAAGAGTTAAACCCACAAGTTGTGCATAACAGTGTGCCGACACTAATAAAAGCATATGTGACATAAACAGTGTGTTGACAAGAGAAACAAATTTAATTTCTCCAAGTAAAGAATCTGAACAGGAGGGAGAATGCAAGACTGTAGAAATCTCTTACCTGCCTGGTGAGAGATTCTCTTGATAAGATTTGAAATGTGGAGGGTGTCCTTAAGGAAATCAGATGCAAAAGCGTGCTTAGCATGTCCAGGTATACATCAAGCTGGAGAGGTCTCTGCCCAAAAAAGGAAACTGGATTCTCAAATATTCTCTGTCCCTTTATGAATGGGAAAGAGTTACAGTCTGTGCCTGTAAGGTTGCTGATGCTGCTCCTTCTGTCTTTACAGAGAGCCAGTGCACGAATATGCTAGAGAGCATCTCTTTTTCCTTTGCCTTCGTTCTCTCTCTCTCTCTCTCTCTCTCTCTCTCTCTCTCTCTCTCTCTCTCTCTCTCTAATGGTGAGTTAGCATTCAATTTATTCTGCAGACATTAGCAAAGTGCTGGCTGACAGGCAACTGTACTGCTTCCTTCCCTGCTCAAGTATCTGTGGTGAAAGACAAAACCCTCCACCAATGCACCACATTGCTCTTTAGACAAGAGCTGCAAAGATGTGCAGTGCTTTTCTTCAGCTGGCAGACAAGCCTTAAAGGGATCCAGAGGAACCTATTCTGCTTTCCTCCCAAAACTCGCACACCAATAACTTATTGGTGGCCGTACTTCTGTTACAGTGGAATGTTAGTCTTTATAAAAATAATAATTTCTGGGGCATTGGTCACATAGCCTCATTTCTGGACCTTTTTTGGTTTATAGAATTGTTTGTTAACAAATATATGTCCCACTGGAGGAGTGGGGGCCAGAATGGGACAATTTGTTAAGTAAAGGCAACACTGATTCAATGGCTCTTCCTCTGCTGAAAGTTGGATTTGGACCATTCTAATGATTGTAGACAGGCATGTAGCTGGGGGGCTTAGGGGCTTCACCCCGAAATTCTCAGGGTGGTCCACGAGAAGGCCTTACTGGTACATTATTTAAACTGTTATGTTTATTCATATCATGATCTGATCACCAAGCTCATTATATCCCACATTCATTGGGTTATTGGGATAACAATACAAAAGGTTTGGTAGGGTAGTCCCTCTCTTACACAGACTCAGCCCCTCCCGAATCAAACTCAGCCCTCCCCGAATCAAAATCCTGGCTACGGCCCTGATTGTAGAGCACACCAGTGATGCAGAAGGTCAACTGCATCAGTGTATTCATTCAAGCTTAAAGATGAATGCCATTTGCCCCATTCCCAATACTCTGTATGTTCAGTTGCCCATTTTATCCTTCCCATACTCAGGGTGATGTGATTAAAAAGCATTTTCATATGTTCAGCTGACAATGCTTGAAATTCTGCTTATGAGACTTATTCTGCAGACATTAGAAAACTTATGTGTGGAAAACAAAACACCCGACATTTTTCCCAGTATAAGAAGTCTAGATTGCAATAGAGGTGTGGAAAATGCCAAAATTCCATTTTGTTTTGACATATGACTTTTGTATAGTCCCTGTTTTGCTTTGTAAGTGTCTCTAAACTATCTTGGAAGGCCTGTTTTATTTTGAATTTGAAATTCCATAATTCAGTAATTTTGGCCATTTGTGTCAATGGGAACACTTCTGGGGCGCATTTCTCTGTCATTCTTATGGTTATCAGGATGAAACTTGCTGCACATATTGGACACTGTAAGCCCCTCAGGTTTCTGAATGTTAATTCATCCCCTGTGTTTTTGGGAATATTTAAAAGGTTTTTACAAATAATGTTTTCTCTAAAGTGACACAACATAACCATGGCACAATTCCTCCACATTTTCAGAAAGATACTCACACCCACTGATTTGTAGGGAATTTTATTCTATTTCAGCACTTTGGCCAAGTCATTTTCTCTCAGCCTCAGATAACTTTTGGCTTTCCAATATTTATGGTTATCAGGAGGAAACTTGTCAGTTACCACACTTGTACTACTGACCCCAAAATATGGCAAAGGAAATGAACAGGTTGTTTGGTACACTAGAACTTTGACCCAAAGTATTTGTAATATGGCCCTGCAGCAGCACCCTGGCAAGGGATTTTCCTTCCAAAAACCAGAAAATAAAGCAAGCACAGTGTTTGGCATATGTGAAAGGAAAGCAAAGAAACAGGTTGGTAGTTGCAGTTGGTACTTTGAAGTACAAGTGTCCCAAAATATGGCAAAGGAAAGGAACAAGTCAGTTGTCAGACTAAAATTAAAATAGAATTAAAATAGATTAGAAAAGAAAGAAAGCAGTTTGTAGAATTCATTAGTATTAAGTTAAAGAAATTAAAATTGGGAGGGTTGGAAACCCCCACAAAATGAATCCTTACTAAACAGAAACCACCAAATGAATCCTAAATGGACAACCCCCACACATGCAAAGAAAAATGATCCTAAAAGAATCCTAAGATGTGGCAGCAGTAAACTTCTGGCTGGCTGCTGCTAAAAGGATCCTTAAAGGATCCTAAGCTGCTAGGCTAAAAAGCTAATGGACAAATTGAGCTCCTGAACTACACTTGAGGTCCTTCCCAGCTAACACAATGGTGATAGAGACAATGTGGCTACTGCATTTAAGAAAAACCACCAGCAGTGCCTCCTCTCTTTCCATCTTCCTCAGCCCTGATAGGCTTAGCAATTTTGGCTGTGCCTCCCAGAAGAGTTTGCTGGCACTGAAAAACAAGCTGACTCATTGAGAGTTACAAAAATTAACAAACTTCTTACAAAAACTTTGTAAATGGGTGGTTTGATTTGTTTGCGTTCAGCGGGAGTGTAGCTCTGTCTTCATACATCAGATCGTAAGTACGGATTTACTGAAGCACTTATGACATCCTACCCTTGTCCAAATTTGTGAAGAGCTCTAGAAGATAGTCTTTGGTAATTGCAGTTTTTGATTACTTGTTTGCAGGGAGGAGAATAATAATATAATTACACATTCAAGCCTGTGAACATGAATTTTATGTAGATTTACATCCTTAGAGGGGATAGCATTCCAGCCAAGTGTTCTTCATAAATATGGAAGTAGGCTTTTAACAGATGTGTAATAATACTTTGTACAGAAAATTAGTGTTAGAATCATAGAGTTGGAAGAGACCACAAGGGTAGACCAGTCAAACTCCTTGCATTGCAGAAACACAATCAAAGTACTCTTGACAGATAGCCATCTAACCTCTTTTCAAAAACCTACAGAGAAGGTTGGTACACTACTCGGGGTTAACAACACTGGCATAGGTGTCGGTAGGGGTGGAGGTTACTGTGTCTGTTAAGGAAGACACTGGAGAAATAGCTACTCGGAGATGGCAGATTTTGTTTGTCTTTGCAACTGCTGCATTACTCTGGGAAAAGTGCAAGTACTGGTGTAGTGCAACAACAGGCATCTGACCTTTGTCTCAATATAGTCCTAGGTTGTTCAAAGCAAAGCCAATCTTATTGCAATCTTTAAGGTCTACCAGCATTATAATCAGTCAATGTAGGCAGAACTTGAAGCTTCCCCAGTGTCTTTGCTACTTGTTAAGACTGGTGGCAGCGCATTTGTTTCATTATTATTTTTTTCATTTCCTAGACATATTTATCTATACATTTTAATATTTCTTTCTCATTCCCATACTATACCAGCTCTAGCAATATTTTTATTTATTTTGCACAATGCTTTGGATTTTTGAATTGACTGGAAAAGTCTGCTCAACTTTCTTTCTGTAGCACCCATGGGTCCGCCCGGGCCGCGGGGGAGGGGTGACGCACCGGGGGTCCCGTTGGCATTGGGACCCGCACAGGCTGGAAGGGACTCGGAGGATGAGTTGGAAGGCCCAGAGCAAGATTGGTCAGCCGTGCCTTTGCTCAGTCCACCTGCAGAGAGTTTAGCCTGGGATTTCGAATGGGAGCATTCTCCCGGGGAGGAGCGGACCAGGTGGAGATGGGAGGCAGCGAAGCAGATAGCGGAGATAGTTATGAATTCCCAAATGGCCGAGGTTCCCAGGAGCTGGCCGAGCAGCAGATGGAGGCTAGCGGATGGGAAACTTCGGGGGAGGCTGCTTCTCAGGAAGATAGCGATACTAGGATGGAAGAGCGGGGCCGTTCTCATAACAGGCGCAGGGACATAGAGGAGGGCAGGAGGAGCTGGCATCTGTCCCTAGACCGTCACCGTTCGGAAAGTAGAGACTGGAGGCGCCGGGCCCTAGATCGTCGGGGTCCCGGCCGAGGGATTAAGTACGGCCCCGTGGAACTGATCCTCAGTTCTCCGGCCACGTCTATACTGAATAGGCGCGAAGCGGGGTGGGACCACAAGCTAACAGTGGTCATCAAGCCTTGCCTTGCCTTTGCCTTGTTTCCTGCGCCGCAGTGGTTTGCGGCACCTGGCCCTGGTTCTTGATGCGCATTGGCTTGCGAAACCTTGTCCTGTTTCCTGATCCGCATTGGTTTGCGGAGCCTTG
>JARBWK010000001.1:99260715-99408142 GCA_030556195.1 Anolis apletophallus
ATTTCCTAGACATATTTATCTATACATTTTAATATTCTTTCTCATTCCCATACTATACCAGCTCTAGCAATATTTTTATTTATTTTGCACAATGCTTTGGATTTTTGAATTGACTGGAAAAGTCTGCTCAACTTTCTTTCTGTAGCACCCATGGGTCCGCCCGGGCCGCGGGGGAGGGGTGACGCACCGGGGTCCCGTTGGCATTGGGACCCGCACAGGCTGAAAGGGACTCGGAGGATGAGTTGGAAGGCCCAGAGCAAGATTGGTCAGCCGTGCCTTTGCTCAGTCCACCTGCAGAGAGTTTAGCCTGGGATTTCGAATGGGAGCATTCTCCCGGGGAAGGAGCGGACCAGGTGGAGATGGGAGGCAGCGAAGCAGATAGCGGAGATAGTTATGAATTCCCACATGGCCGAGGTTCCCAGGAGCTGGCCGAGCAGCAGATGGAGGCTAGCGGATGGGAAACTTCGGGGGGGATGGAAGAGCGGGGCCGTTCTCATAACAGGCGCAGGGACATAGAGGAGGGCAGGAGGAGCTGGCATCTGTCCCTAGACCGTCACCGTTCGGAAAGTAGAGACTGGGGCGCCGGGCCCTAGATCGTCGGGGTCCCGGCCGAGGGATTAAATACGGCCCCGTGGGAACTGATCCTCAGTTCTCCGGCCACGTCTATACTGAATAGGCGCGAAGCGGAGTGGGACCACAAGCTAACAGTGGTCATCAAGCCTTGCCTTGCCTTTGCCTTGTTTCCTGAGTCGCAGTGGTTGCGGCACCTTGCCCTGGTTCCTGATTCGCATTGGATTGCGAAACCTTGTCCTGTTTCCTGATCCGCATTGGTTTGCGGAGCCTTGCCACGCTTCAAGCTATTTGCTACCATACCTTGGACTATTTGCTTTATACTTTGAACATTTGCATTATTGGACTATATACCTTTTGACTGTTTATTATCTGCAATAAAGTAGTTAGCCTTTGCTACGTCTCCGTGTGTGTGTTAAAGGGGCAGTTCTAAGTCGGCGTTTGTGACAGTTGGCCGGAGAACTCCTCGAACCCCTTTCGCACCACGGGACGTACCAGGAACCGCAGGCAGCGCACCCAGGCTCCCATCGTCCCCACTGCTGCCATGGCTAACCTGACCGATGCCCAGGTGCAAGAGATGCAACGAGAATTGGGTGAGCTGCGGACCCGGGCCGGACGGCACCCGGGGGTGAGCCCACCCGGCCGCTTCAGTGGCAATCCGGCCCAGGTGGAGGTTTTTGTTTGCCAAGTGGAACTTTATTTGGAGCAACGCCCCAACGAGTTCGCCAACGATCGAGCCCAGGTGGTTTTTGTTTTCAATCTGCTGGAGGGGTCTGCGGCAACGTGGGCCACCGCCTTGATCCGAGCGCAGTCCCCCCATACCAACACGCTGCGGGCCTTCCTGGATGCGATCCGGGCAACATGGGGGGCCCCGGTGAATGAGGAGCTCGCTGAGAGGGATCTGGCCCGGCTGACGTGTAAGGATATCTCCCTGTCCCAGTACATCTCCCGTTTTCGAGTTCTGGCTTCCCAGACGCAGTGGGATCTGCCGTCGTTGCGGTATCACTACATTGCGGGACTGCCGTCGGAACTGCAACAGGAGATGATAAAACATCCTCGGCCCGCGGATCTGGAGGCTGCCATCACCTTGAGCCTTCGGATGGAAGCGGGACTGCAGACCAGGAGGCGTTGGGACAAGGGCGTGATGGAGAAACCAGTGGCGCGCAAGGAAGGGGCTGGACAGTTTCAACCCCGGCAATTGCCAGTGCCGGCCGGCCCGGATGACCCGGAGCCCATGCAGTTGGGTACAGTTCGGCCCAAAGTAGACCAAGCGGAGAAGGCTCGGCGTCAGCGCCTCAACTTGTGCTGGTACTGCGGGGGGCTGGACATTTTCTAAGGAGTGCCCCAGAAACCGCGTGGCAAGACCCCTCGGGCCTCTGCCGCCCTCGGAGGGGCCCCGGAGGCCGAAGAAGCCATTCAGGCGACGGGGGAAGGGACCGGCCGGGTGTAAGAGGGTTCGCTCACTCGGCCGCCGTCGCTAACCTCCCCCCTGAACCCAAGACTGGACAATTGTTCCTTGTAATGGTCAGTTTGTGGTCGCCCGAGAAGGGCCGATGATGGTCCATGCCATGATTGACTCGGAGCGACCAACAACTTCATCGATGCGGACTATGCCAAGTCTGCCGGATTAAATTTTCTCGATCTCCAAGAGCCTAAGGGCGTCCAAACCATTGATGGGAGAGTCCTGAAAACAGGGGCTGTAACTCAGTATACGGCTCCTACCAGGATGTGGACTAGCTCCCATAAAGAGGACATTTCTTTCCTTGTGACCAAGCTCCCAGATTTCCCCATTGTCCTGGGCATTGTGTGGCTCTCGCTCCACGACCCCCAGATCTCCTGGGCTAAAGGCAGCTAATTTTTCTTCGGACCATTGCCAGGGCCACTGCATGACGGCCCGGGCGTGCCTGGCCCAAGAAGTGGAGAATGTGGCCACCCTGCCCAAGAAGTATGCCGGATTTTGGGATGTCTTCAGTGAGAAGGAGGCGGAACGCTTGCCTCCCCACCGGCCCTATGACTGTGCCATTGAACTGCAACCGGGGCCCCGATCCCGGGGGACGACTCTACCCTCTCTCGGAACCAGAGCAACAGGCTCTCCGAGATTTCCTGGATGAGAATCTGCGGAAGGGGTTCATTCGGCCCTCCCAATCCCGGCTGGGGCTCCGATTCTTTTTCGTCCAGAAGAAATCGGGGAGTTGCGGCTGTGCAATGACTACAGGGAACTCAACAAGATCACGATCCGGAATCGCTATCCCCTGCCCTTGATCCCCGAGCTCTTGGAGCGGATGCGGGGAGCTAAGGTGTTCACTAAACTGGACCTGAGGGGGGCTTACAACCTTGTCCGGATTCGCCAGGGTGATGAATGGAAAACGGCCTTCCAGACCAAGTGGGGCAGTTTTGAATACCTGGTGATGGGATTCGGTTTGTGCAACGCCCCTGCCTGTTTCCAACATTTCATGAATGACATTTTCCGAGACCTGTTGGACCGCTACCTGGCGGTCTACCTAGACGACCTGCTGATTTTTTTCTCCCGATCAGGCGACCCATGATCGCCATGTCAAGGAGGTGCTCCAGAGGCTGAGGGCCCACGGGCTCTACGCCAAGCTGGAGAAATGTGCCTTCGACTTGCGTGAGGTGGACTTTCTGGGCTACCGTATCTCACCTACGGGCATTGCCATGGATGACACCAAGGTCCAAGCCGTGGTTGATTGGGCACCCCCTGCTAGCAAAAAAGACATTCAAAGATTCCTGGGCTTTGCCAACTACTACAGAAAGTTCATTCCTGACTTTGCCAAGTGGGCTGACCCGATCACCCAGTGTTTGCGGGGAAAGGTGCCGTTCCGGTGGACTCCGGAGGCCGATGTGGGGTTTCGCAAGTTGAAACAGCTGTTCACCACTCAGCCGCTTTTGCAGCACCCCAACCCCCGCACCCCTTTCATCGTCCAGGCCGATGCTTCGGATGTGGCGGTGGGAGCGATCCTGCTACAGCCTCAGGGGACGGACTTGTTGCCCTGTGCCTACTATTCCCGGCAGCTGACGGCTCCGGAAAAGAACTACACCATTTGGGAGAAGGAACTGTTGGCCATCAAGGTGGCGTTTGAAGTCTGGAGACACCTGCTTGAAGGGGCCAAGTTCCCGGTGGAGGTTCACACCGACCACCGGAACTTGGAGCATCTGAAGTCCCAGCGCAAGTTGAACCAGAGGCAACAGAGATGGTCCCTGTTCTTTGAGCGATTCAATTTCCGCATTCACTATGTGACCCCCAAGCAGACCAAGCAAGCTGATGCGCTGTCCCGAAAGCCGGAGTACGTTCGTGAGGGCGACGGGCCGTCCGAGGCCCGGTTGCTTAAAGCGGAAAACTTTGCGGCTGCTCGGGCGCTCCCTGTCAACCCTCCGGTGGCTCCGCCAGCCCCTGGTGACAAGAGACCCTTGAGTGTGCGTGTCCAGGCTCGCCAGCGGACTGACCCGTGGGTGCAGGAGCAACTGACCAAGGGGCCTCCAGCCCCTTTCCAGGTAAAGAACGGGGTGCTTTACCACCGGGACTCTGTCTATGTTTCCCCTGGGCCCGAGCGGGCGGACATTCTCAAGCTTTGCCACGATAGTCGAGCTGCAGGCCATTTTGGGCTCTTCAAGACTCTCCAACTGGTCCTACGGGACTTTTGGTGGCTGAAAGTGCGGAGGGATGTGGAGGACTATGTGGGATCCTGCCCTGTGTGCCACCGGGCTAAGAACCAGGGGGGCAAGCCGGCGGGCTTGCTCCAGCCGCTTCCGACCCCCTCTGCCCCTTGGAAGATGATTTCGGCCGATTTCATCACTGACCTCCCCAAGTCCAAGGGCTTCACCACGATACTGGTCGTGGTGGACTGTTTCACCAAGATGGGACACTTCATCCCCTGTGTGGGGGTGCCTACTGCCAAGGAGACTGCTGATATGTTTGTGCAACATGTGTTTCGGCTGCATGGACTTCCACAGAGCCTGGTGACTGACCGGGGCACCCAATTCACTTCCCAGTTCTGGAAGGCCGTCCAGAAGCTGCTGGGGATTGATGTGCGGATGTCCACGGCTCATCACCCGCAGACCGATGGCCAGACCGAAAGGGTCAATGCCACCTTGGAGCAGTACCTGCGCTGCTATGTCAACTATCAGCAAAACAATTGGGCGTCCTTGTTGTCCCTGGCAGAGTTTGCTTACAACAATGCGACGCAGGAATCCATCAAAGAGACTCCTTTCTTTGCTAACTACGGACACCACCCTCGGTTCTACCCGCCGGTGGACCCGTCCGGAGACGTTCCGAGGCTAAGGATTGGCTTCAGGAGCTCACTGCACTCCAAGACTTGCTACGCACTCAATTGGACCAGGCGAAAGCTGACTACAAGCGGATGGCTGATCGGCGGCGCCAGGAGGGCCCTGACATCCTGGTGGGGGATAAAGTTTGGCTGTCCACCAAGAATTTGCCCACACAGCGACCCACCCGCACGCTCGGACGCGAGATTTGTGGGTCCCTACAAGGTTTTGGAGAAGGTGGGGCCTGTTTCCTTCAAACTACAGCTCCCAGCGGACATGAAGCTCCACCCGGTGTTTCATCGTTCGTTGCTCCGCCCGGCGAAGGGGGTGCGGCCTGACGTGACGCAGCCGCCTCCTCCCCCTGTGATGCGGGAGGGGGCGGAGAGGAGGTTGAGGTGCAGGACATCTTGGATGCCCGCCTCCGTTACAGGAAGTTGGAGTACTTTATTGACTGGAAGGGTTTTGGCCCGGAAGAACGTGCTTGGGTCAAGGCTCGAGATGTTCACGCCCCGGAGTTGGTGGCTCGCTTCCACCGCAACTACCCTGACAAGCCCCAGCCCGGGGCGGCCCAGGGGGCCCTGAGGGGGGATAGTGTAGCACCCATGGGTCCGCCCGGGCCGCGGGGAGGGGTGACGGGGGTCCCGTTGGCATTGGGACCCGCACAGGCTGAAAGGGACTCGGAGGATGAGTTGGAAGGCCCAGAGCAAGATTGGTCAGCCGTGCCTTTGCTCAGTCCACCTGCAGAGAGTTTAGCCTGGGATTTCGAATGGGAGCATTCTCCCGGGGAAGGAGCGGACCAGGTGGAGATGGGAGGCAGCGAAGCAGATAGCGGAGATAGTTATGAATTCCCAAATGGCCGAGGTTCCCAGGAGCTGGCCGAGCAGCAGATGGAGGCTAGCGGATGGGAAACTTCGGGAGGCTGCTTCTCAGGAAGATAGCGATACTAGGCTGGAAGAGCGGGGCCGTTCTCATAACAGACGCAGGGACATAGAGGAGGGCAGGAGGAGCTGGCATCTGTCCCTAGACCGTCACCGTTCGGAAAGTAGAGACTGGAGGCCGGGCCCTAGAGGCCGAGGGATTAAGTACGGCCCCGTGGGAACTGATCCTCAGTTCTCCGGCCACGTCTATACTGAATAGGCGCGAGCGGAGTGGGACCACAAGCTAACAGTGGTCATCAAGCCTTGCCTTGCCTTTGCCTTGTTTCCTGAGTCGCAGTGGTTGCGGCACCTTGCCCTGGTTCCTGATTCGCATTGGATTGCGAAACCTTGTCCTGTTTCCTGATCCGCATTGGTTTGCGGAGCCTTGCCACGCTTCAAGCTATTTGCTACCATACCTTGGACTATTTGCTTTATACTTTGAACATTTGCATTATTGGACTATATACCTTTTGACTGTTTATTATCTGCAATAAAGTAGTTAGCCTTTGCTACGTCTCCGTGTGTGTGTTAAAGGGGCAGTTCTAAGTCGGCGTTTGTGACAAAAATGACTAAGCTGTGCACACTCCTTTATACCCCTATAATTTTGTTAGCTTCTGTGGGTAAAAAGCACTCTGCTGCTTGATTGACTTATTATTTTAAATTTGTGGCTTCTGCAGCAGTCAATCAAACAGTCAGTCAGTCACTTTATTAATATCCCACCTTTCCCTCAAACATGGGACTCAAAAAGGGTGCCTTCAAGTCATTTCTGAGTTATGGCAAACCTAAAACAAACATACCATATAATTCCCTCAGAAAAAAAATTATTCAGAGGGAGTTTACCGTTGCCTTCTCCTGAGACTGACAAAGTGAGAGTTTCCCAAAGTCAGCTGGTAATAATAATAATAATAATAATAATAATAATAATAATAATTTTATTCTTATATCCCGCCACCATCTCCCTGAAGGGACTCGAGGTGGCTTACATGGGACCAAGCCAAACAGGAACAGAAATAAAATATAACATAAATTAAAAGCATTACATTTCAATAATAAAGCCAACAACAGACATCATAAAACATAAGTACACTAACCATCAACCAGTATCTGAGAACAGTTGGCATGCTCAAATCTAGAAGGATGGAGCAAGGGCTAGTGCAAAACTAGTGTAAGGGTGGGATGGGTAATAAAATGCTCTAAAGCCAGATCATGAGTAGGGCTGGGGGGGGGGGGGTAGTCAATAAATGAACCAATTACTCAAAGACACATTGAAACATCCAAGATTTTTATGGCTGAGTAGGATTTTGAACCCTGGTCTCCTGGCTTCAAGAAGGTTTGTAGAATAAAAAGAGACAAATAAACCATGTATAGATAAATACATTTAAATGTTAAGGTCAAGATAATATTAGATTGCCTATAGAATTAAAATTATATAAAATAAAATTATTTGAAATGAACATTTCCAAGATGTGTGCTAGAATAGAAATATTTTTACTTGGTGATATAAGGTCAGCAAGAAAGGATCCCAGAAGGCAGTGTTTTTGGAGGACCTTGGACACCTTGTAACAGCTTGTTTCTTTGTGGTTTAATGAGTTCAAGAGCCTTCTCACTTATTGGAGAAAAAGTTGGAAGATAAGACAACATAAAACATGAACCACACAACAAACAACCAATAGTCGAAAAAAGAGGGCATGTTCAGATTTGAGACTAGTTCAGCAGAACAAGGGCTTGTGCAAACATAAAACTGTGGGACAGGGCTGGGAATAAAGTGTTGGAGATCCAAACAAAAGATTAGAGCTAGACGGGCTTGACCAGTAGCTAGTAGGCATGTTTTAGAATCCTAAAATCGGGATTCTAAAATCAAATGGGGGGGGGGATTTTTTTTGATTAGTATATCAAAGACTTACAAAAAATTTCCCAAAAATTTCGGAAATGTAACTTAATTACTTACGAAATTTCGTTAGTAGTTCTAAAGTAGGCAAAGCAGGGAAACAGGACTGATACTGTTTTAAACACAGGCAAATCAAGGGGCAACATTTCCCTTGGTTTCCTTGCTGGGAGATATAAAGCATTAATATATTATTATTAATATTATTAAAGGACAGGGTTCCTTTGCAGGGACACATATAATGCATTAATATATTATTATTATTATTATTATTATTATTAAAGGACAGGGTTCCTTTGCAGGGACACATATAATGCATTAATATATTATTATTGCGTTTGACACGGTAGATCACGCATTGCTGACCCACCGTTTAGCCGGTTCCGGGGTTAGGGGGACCGCCCTTAAGTGGGTGGCCTTCTTCCTCCGGGACCGGGGACAACGCGTGGAGGGGGGCGGGGAGGTCTCCGGGAGACTCCCACTTGATTGTGGGGTCCCCCAAGGGGCCATCCTCTCCCCCTTATTATTCAACGTCTACATGCGCCCCCTGGCCCAGCTGGCCCGCGACTTTGGTCTGGAGTGTTATCAGTATGCCGATGACACCCAGCTTCTGCTGAGAATGGACGGCAGGCCGGACACCGTACCCGATTGTTTCCATCAGTGCCTGGAGGCCGTGACTGGTTGGCTGCGGGCCAGCCGGCTGAAGGTGAATCCGTCGAAGACGGAGATCTTGTGGCCCGGTCGGCCTGGACTGGGTGGGTGCCGGTTGCCTACCCTAGACGGTGAACGGCTTAGTCCGTCTCCGGTTGTTAAGAGCTTGGGTGTCCAACTGGACCACCTGCTGACCATGGAGACCCAGGTCTCCATGGCCAGCAGGGCGGCATTCTTCCACCTACGACAGGCTAGGCGACTGGCACCCTACCTTTCCAGGGGCGACCTGGCCACGGTGATCCAAGCGACGGTCATCTCGAGACTGGACTACTGTAACGCCTCACGTGGGCCTTCCTTGTCGACAATTCGGAAACTCAAGCTGGTGCAAAATGCCGCTGCTCGCGTGCTGGCGGGATCGTCAGTAAGAGAGCATATTACGCCCATCCTTCGGCAGTTGCACTGGCTACCTATTGAGTACCGAATTGCCTTCCAGGTGATGGTATTAACCTTTAAGGCCCTGCACGGCCTAGGGCCTGCGTACTTGAGGGACCGCCTTGCCCAGTACATTCCCCCGAGATCACTACGTTCGGAGGTGTTGAATTTGCTCCTAGTACCATCGGTCCACGCCTGCCACTTATCTACAACTAGGCAAAGAGCCTTTTCGGTAGCGGCCCTGGCGCTCTGGAACTCCCTCCCGGATGGCGCCCGAGCCGCTACGGAACTTATCCCGTTTCGCAGGGCCTGCAAGACCGCTCTGTTTAGACTAGCCTATGATTAGGTAAATAAATCCAATGTAATTCTCCCACGAAATCGGTACTTTGACCCAAGGGAATGCCCTTGTTTTCTTTGTATGTCTCGGGATTTGATATCGCGTTTTATGCTATGTTTTTATTGTATGGCTACATGGATGCTACATGTAAGCCTATTTTATGTACTGTTATCCGCCCCGAGCCTGCCGGGAGGAGCGGAATACAAGATGGAATAATAAATAAATAAATAAATAAAATAAATATTATTAAATAAATGCCTAGGCCTACCTCTGGTGCAGGCCTTGCTAATCTGTAGAGTTCTCCTCACTCCATCTTTTTCCCCCATTCAGTTTTACCATAGCAGTCTAGGACCTCCGTTGGAACTCTATGGCTTTTCTTGATTCTGAACTCTTACTTCTCCTCTCCGTGCTCTTTTCACTCCTGCTGCCCTTCTCTCCGTAGTTCTTATGTCCTCCTACTCTGTTCTTCTATCTAAACCCCCTTCCTGGGTGTTTAAATCGCTTTTTTCGTCAGTCCTCCAGCCCCTCTAGGAGTCCCGATTTCGGGCTCTCTATGGTTTCCGGCTCCCTTTTCACTTCCTGGAGGAGGCCTTCCACTCTAATTAGGCTTCAAGCATGGAAAGGCCCCGATTTCACTGTGAGTTATGTCTGCAAAGCTATTTTGGAGGGGGAAATTTTCCTGTTTAATAATCTAACGAAATATTTAATAATCTAACGAAATTTTGGGCCCAGGGGGTGCGTAAAAGAAAGTCCACTTCCGGGATTGGCCTTGCGATACGTATAAACTTGAAAGGCCCATTACATACGAATCACTTACGATTTCTTTTAATTTCCATTTCATTTTTCTCATGCCTAGTAGCTAGCTATTATTCAAAGGCACATTGGAACATCCAAGTTTTCTGGTCTTCCCAGAAGGTGGACAAGGTGGGGGCTAATCTAATCTCCCTGGGGAGAGAGTTCCAGAGCTGGGGGGCTAACAACGAGAAGGCCCTCTCTGTTGTGGTTCAGCTAAATGAAGATGAGGTGTTTGGGAGATCAGGGCCTAATGGTTCTGTAGGTGAGCAAACAGAGGGAGGTTTAGAACAAGATAGTTCTGTAGCAGAGAAGAGAGGGATTTTTGGAGCAAGATGCTGTTACTGAGACAAAGTGTGAGAGTGGATCTACCTAATGAGCATCCCTGTAGTAGACAGAGAACCACTCTACCTAGTAATGAATTCTATTGACGTATATATTTTTCAAGTGTAGGAATACAGTTGGCTCTCTATATCCATTGTTTGGATCCTCCATTGTTTAAAATTTGAATCATATGAAAAACATACATTATAGGAGACTTTTATTTTTGTAAAATAAACCAATACATTTATAATACATGTTGTAGATAAGTCCTTCAGTGATGCTGAAAGCATGGAGGTTGAGGGAAGAAGGGCAAAATGGGTTACTCAAGAGGAACGGGAGAGGAAAAGACTCCAACAAATACTTAGTGAATCTACTGATGATGATTCATTTGAGGGTTTCTCTAGGGATGATGGGTCTGATCTTGATGAACCAACTATGGGAAGTAGGAATGGGGATTCTGAAGGTGTGTCTAGTTATATGGATTGGACTAAAGTACAGGAAGTGCAAGATGTTTGTGTACAACCAACAAGTAGTGATATGTTTGTGGGGTTTTCTGGGGATGGGAACTGGAGTTCTGATGACCAAACATCGTTTTGGGGTGAATTAAGTCATGGCAAGAGTGTCAGAGCTGGGAAATCTGAGCTTTGAAGAAGTTCAGATTCCCAGTCTGCCTTGAGGCGGTATTGACCTTTGTCCCAGTTCTGTGGGAGCTGTGCTGACCTTTGCTCCAGTTCCTGAGAAGCTGTACTGTGTCAGCCTGGAAGTGATGCAACTTCCAGATGCCTGCTGAGTCCTGGGGGAAGTGAGGTAACCTCCTCTGGACATGGACATTGGACACTGTTCTAAATATGCGGACTCAGAGACTTATGAGGTCATATCCCTTGGACTATGGGAACTGCTGACTCACCCGGATATGGTGCAACCCTCCTTGGACATTGCGTGGGCAAGGGGAGGGGGGTTGGGGTATAAAAGGTGTGTTTGGGTGGCGGGCCTTTGCTTTAGCTTCACAAGTTTTGTACCTGCAATAAAATCGTGTTGGACCGTGCTACTCCCTATGCGTGTTTCCTTACCGAGGTTGGAGAGTCATTACAGAAGCTAAAGCCCGTTTCGACTTTCCCAGAAATGGCGAGGTCGGCAAGAGAGGAGGAGGAGTATATCGACATGTGGAACCTTGCTCCTGATGAGATCTGGAGAACCATGGAGTGGGAATGGACCACTATCGACCATGTAGGATTCCCGGACGAGTCCAGAGAAGCGATGGCACCTTGGCGTTCGTCAGCTCAGGTGGACGAGCTCAGAGAAGCGGAGGAACGAAGGTTGTGGTCCACTCAGGTGAGCTCCAGAGGAGGTGTATCCAGAGAAATGGGGGCGAGAGCTCCCATTCAGGTGGATTTCTGGATGGCCGGAGGAACCAGAGAAGCTGTGCGGAGAGGTGGGCCAGCTCAGGTGGATCCAGTAGATGGCAGGACCAGAGAAGCTGCGGGGAAGGTTGCCCCAGCTCAGGTGGACCTGGAGGATAATGGAAGTGAAACCACTGCACCGGAAGCGCCGTCAGAGTTGGAGGTGATGCGGTGCAAGATGGAGGCGATGGAGCAAACTCTGAGGAGGATGTTGCGGAGGGAGCCGGTGGATTCAGTGTGGAGTGCCCCTGGAGGAGGAGATTTTACCTTTTACTCCTGGATGGACGGCGGTCCATCGGATGAGCGTCCTAGATCTCCTATGGGAATGTGGACTGCGGGTGATCATCCAGGGGAAGGCCAAGGGGTCCCTGTGTCAGAGGGAAATCCGGCTCAGGTGAACCACATTTGGAAGAAGGTGTATCCGAACCTCCCGCAGCCAGCGGGGATGGGGAGAGGAGTTCGGAGGTCGGAGGCTCCCCAGTGGAGGGGAGTACAATCCCAAGAGTTTGAAGGGCGGTTGAAGAAAGAACCTTTGCGAGTAGAATTTGAGGGGGAAGCTTGCAAGGTGGCCTTTTTCATTGCTGCAGTAAATGACCATATGGAGGATTACGGTCATTTATACCCAAGCGATTGCAGTAGAGTACGTGCCATTGGAGGAGTGTTCAAGGGACGAGCGGCTGAATGGTACGTACAATGCCATGATCGCAAGGACCCATGTTTGAAAACTGTTCGGGCCTTTCTGCAAGCAATCCGAAATCGTTTCTGTGATCCTTTGGAGAGGATAAAAGCTAAGGAGGCATTGCGCAGCTTGGTTCAGGTGCCCCGATCTGTGACGGAGTATGCGGAGGAGTTTATGAGTTTGGCGGGGAAGGTCGCTGAGTGGTCCCAGGCAACTCTGCTAGAGCTTTTTAAAGATGGTCTGCGGAGGGAGATCCTGGAATGGTGTTTACATCGAGATGATCCGGGTGACGTTGACGGATGGATCCAGCTAGCTGGCAGTGTGGAGGGGATCTTGGCCCAGGTGCAATGTCGAAAGTTCCAGTCGGCGAGGTCCAGAGGCCCAGGACGCAACTTTGGAGAAGGACGGTTCCGGGGAGGAGAGACCAGGCATGGTGGCAGTGACGGACGTTCCAGTGTTATGAAAAAACCTGTGATGGGAAGGGGCCTCTGTTTCATTTGTTCCCAACCAGGTCATTTGCATCCCAGTGCCAGCAGAAGCAGATGCCGGATCAGAAAAAAGTAGCTTCAGCTAAAGCGGCTGTAGGCGACAATATGGACTCAAAGAGTGTTGGGGTGAGTGCCCCAAGTGTACAGTGTTCATTGGGATTGTATAAAGGAGGGGAGGTGATAGAGAAACAGGCATTGATTGATTGTGGGTGCTCAGAAAACATTATGTCGCCAAAGTTGGTAGATAGTTTAGGGGGAGAAACTAAAAATTTACCAGTGCCGGTGATCTTTACTCAGTTAGATGGGTCTTCTATTGGTGGTGGGCCGTCTTTATTGGGCACTAAAGATTTAAAAGGTTGGGTGGGGCCTTGGGAAGGTAACATAGACTTTGTGGTAGCACCAATTAAGGGCCATGAGGTTGTATTAGGATTGCCATGGCTATAGCAGGCTAACCCCAAAATTGATTGGAGGACTGGGATTTTGCAATGTGAACCGAATATGGAAAAAAAGGATTTGGTTAAGGTGCAGGGAGTGCCCGAGGAATATTGGGATTATGCGGATGTGTTTAACCCTATATTAGCCCAAAGTCTTCCCCCTTTCCGTAATGTTCAATGCCGGGTGGAGGTTAAGGAGGGGGCGGTATTGCCTAAACCTAAGATATATGCTATGACGGTGCAGGAGAAGGTAGCTTTAAGGGAGCAGATTGACAAGTACTTAAGGAAAGGGTTTATCCGAAGGTCCGAGTCCCCTATTGCTGCGCCGGTGTTATTTCGGGAAAAGAAAGATGGGAGGTTACGATTGTGTATTGATTATCGGGGTCTGAATGCCATCAGTACTACCAATTGTTACCCTTTACCACTAATTAAAGATCTGTTAGGCCAGTTGGGGGGAGGTAGATTTTTCACTAAATTGGATTTGATAGACGCGTTCCATATGGTGAGAGTGAGGAAAAGTGACCAATGGAAGACAGCTTTCTCTTGCCCCCTCGGGCTGTACGAATGGGTCGTGATGCCATTCGATTTGGCTGGAGCCCCTGGTATTTTCATGCAGTTAATAAATGAGGTGTTGCACCCCTTTTATATAAGGGGGTGTTTGTATATTTGGATGATATTGTGATCGTGACGCGTACCAGGGATGAGCATGTTCATTTGGTTCGGGAGGTGTTGGAAAGGTTGAGACAAGCTAAGCTATATGTCAAGTTGAGTAAGTGTGAGTTTGGAAGGAGTCAGATTGATTTTTTGGGTTACCGGATTAGCGAGAGTGGCGTGGCTATGGATCTGACTAAAGTGGAGGATGTGTTGAGCTGGAAAGCTCCACAAACCCGTAGACAGTTGCAAGCTTTCCTGGGTTTGGCAAATTTCTATCGCACTTTCATCCCTGCATTTGCGACGATAACTCTTCCTCTTACGCAGTTGTTAAAGACTAAGGGGAAGGGGGAGTCTAAGAGGACTAGGTCTCCGGGCTCTAAGTTAGGGTGGACGGATGAGTGTCAGGAAGCTTTTGTGAGATTGAAAAGGGCTTTCACCAGCGGCCCTTTGTTGATGCATCCTGATACGGGAAAGCCTTTCGTAGTGCAGTGTGATGCTTCGGCGTGGGCATACAGAGGAGCGTTGTTACAGAAGGATCAACAGGGGAACCTGAGACCCTGTGCATATTTTTCTAAAAAGTTTGGGGAGCAAGAAAGGAAATGGCCAGTATGGGAGAAAGAGGCATTTGCTGTGAAGAGTGCGTTATGGACGTGGCGTCAGTTTTTGGGGGGCTGTTTTCCCTTTGTGGTGCTGACTGACCATCAGAATTTACAGTATCTGAAGAATCCTCAAAAGCTATCTCCCAAATTGGTGAGATGGGCTCAATATTTTGCGCGGTTTAATTTTTCGTTGCAACATATCAAAGGAAGGGAGAATGTGGTGGCAGACGCTTTATCTCGTTATCCTCATGTGGGAGAGGATTCTTTTACTAGGTGTTTACCAAGGAGCAATGGGGTCTGGCGGTGCAGACAAGGTCTCAAGTGAAAAAGGAGGTAAAGAAGGAAGAAGAGGTTGTAGATGAATGGTGTTTAGAGTCGCAGAAGGGGTGTGAAGGGGATGTTTGGTTGCGTAGTCATAAGGAGGACTGTAAGTGGTTGAACGGGTTATGGGTTGTGGGGACTAAGGTGTATGTGCCTCAAGCAGTGAGGAAGAAAGTGTTAAGGCTTAATCATGATCATAAGACTGCAGGCCATTGGGGAGTTACCAAGACTCTCTTGAATGTGAAGAAACGTTATTGGTGGCCTGGTATGAGGACAGAAGTTAAGGAGTATGTGGGAAGGTGTGAGGATTGTGCGCGAAGCAAAGTTCCCGCTGCTAAGCCACAAGGTTTGATTCAGGTAGTAGCTTCTCCGGTGCGGCCATGGACGCATGTTAGTACTGATTTTGTGGGGGAGTTGCCCTCTAGTCGCGGCTATCGTTACATATGGACAGTGTTGGATCTGTTTTCTAAACAGGCTCATTTCGTCCCTTTAAAAGGTTTGCCTTCGGCTGAAAGGTTAGCTGAATTGTATGTACAGCATGTGTATAGGTTGCACGGGTGTCCGAGCAAGTGCTTAGTGATCGTGGGGTACAGTTTACTGCCCGGTTTTGGGAACGGTTTTTGGAGGTATTAGGGGCTGAGAGGAGGCTTACTACTGCTTACCATCCTTGCTGCAATGGGGGCGTTGAGAGAACGCAGAAATCTTTGGGAGGTTATCTGCGTTTTTTCAGTAATAGGGAGCAAAATAATTGGTCGGATTTGTTGCCATATGCTGAGATGGCGTATAATAGTTCAGTGCATTCTTCTACTGGGAGGTCGCCCTTCGAAGTGGTTTACGGCCAGGATGTGGCCCCTTTGCCTCAGTTATTGGAGATAGGAAAAGAGGAGAGGAGTGATTGGAAGGTGCGAGCTCAAGATGAGTGGAAGTAAGTGACTGAAGACCTGGGAAAAGCGCAACGGTCATATAAGCTGTTCGGAGATCGGCGAAGGCAAGAGGGAGAGGTGTATGCTGAGGGCGACCTAGTGTGGTTGTCTACTCAGAATTTAAAGTTGGGGTTACCCTCAAAGAAATTAAGCCCGAGATACATTGGCCCATTTAGGATCGAGCAGGTGGTGAATAGGGTTTCATATAAGCTAATTCTGCCAAAGGGGTTAGGTAAGGTTCACCCTACATTTCATTGTAGTTTATTGAAAAGGTACATGGGTCCCCTTCCTCCCAAGGATTGAATGGTATTTTGTTTCTGCAGGGGGAGGACGTGGTGGAGAAGGACATTATGTCAGAGCTGGGAAATCTGACCTTTGAAGAAGCTCAGATTCCCAGTCTGCCTTGAGGCAGTATTGACCTTTGTCCCAGTTCTGTGGGAGCTGTGCTGACCTTTGCTCCAATTCCTGAGAAGCTGTGCTGTGTCAGCCTGGAAGTGATGCAACTTCCAGATGCCTGCTGAGTCCTGGGGGAAGTGAGGTAACCTCCTCTGGACATGGACATTGGACACTGTTCTAAATATGCGGACTCAGAGACTTATGAGGTCATATCCCTGGACTATGGGAACTGCTGACTCACCCGGATATGGTGCAACCCTCCTTGGACATTGCGTGGGCAAGGGGAAGGGGGTTGGGGTATAAAAGGTGTGTTTGGGTGGCGGGCCTTTGCTTTAGCTTCACAAGTTTTGTACCTGCAATAAAATCGTGTTGGACCGTGCTACTACCTACGCGTGTTTCCTTACCGAGGTTGGAGAGTCATTACAAAGAGAAGGAGCGTTTAGCAGGAAAGACAAAGGACTGTGCGCGAAGCTGCAAGGCAGATGAGAGGACTAATGAAGGGGTGTTGGCTCGTTCAAGCTCTGGTGAGGATCTGTGAGTAAAATAAGGTTTGGAGTTTGGGGTTCCTTGCAGTTGGCAACACGTTGCTGGGTGCCCATGTCCTGTGCTGTGTTCCTGTGTTCCAGTATTCCTGTGGACTGCCTCTTGGACTTGCTGCTGCCTGCTGGTATGCTGACCCTGGATCGGTTTATCGTCACTGCTGTTTCCTCCTCGCATGGCCCCGGATTGCCTTGCTTCGCTCCTGCTTCCTCCCGTCTTGATGCTGGACCGGTTTCCGTCTAGGCCGCTGTTTCTCCTCGATTTGACTCCGGACCAGTTTTGACCCCACCCTTGCTGCTTACCTGTTTGCGACCTCCGGACCGTTTTGACATCTCTTCGCTCTTTGCCGTCTCCCATTGATGACGACATCGTTGTATTTGTCTTTGTGTGCCTTTTCCTTGTTGTTCCACATTTTTGGAGTTTAATTCAGGTTAAAGGGAAATATAATCCAGGTTGAAGGGAAATATAATCCGGGTTTTGTGTTAAAGACTCTTTTTGCCAGTTTTTGCCACTAGGTTTTGTTCTTTCCACTCTCACACTGAAGTTTAAGTGTTTTTGGCTCTTTTTGGCCAAAAAAAGAGCCAAGCCCAGTACACTTTGAGCTGTACTGGGCGTGGCTCTTTAAGGCTCTCTGAGTTGTGACATATAATATCCAAGACACTTAATCTTTTCCCCCATTAATCTTGTTATATCTCATTTAAATTTTATATATATCTCCTGTATTTGTATTAATTTCTGTTATTCTGAGGGCTGGATAAGGGTAGACAAATTGAGTTAACCAAGACAAAATGGTGTAGAAGCAATGCACCACTTTAACTACCATGACTAAATATTATGGAATTTTGGAAGTTGTGGTTTGGTGAAGAAACAGCACTCTTTGGCAGAGAAGGCCAAAGGCTTGTAAAACTATAACTGCCACAATTTCATAGTACTGAGCCATGACAGTTAAACTGGTGTCAAACTGAATTAATTTTACAGTGAAAATGCACCCAAAGAAACTCTTGGTAAATCAAAAGCAAGGAAACAGGGGTTCAGTTGTGCTAGGTAGTATTTCTCTCCCTCCAAGGGTATGCAGGCCAGTGTCTGTACAGTTCAGACCTATAGTTGTCTTGAATACTGTTTTATTATCTGGATGGAGGGCCTGTTTTCCTGTTATTTCCCCTACATATGTCTCAGTCATGGAATTAACCCTCATTTATGATATGGGAAGCGGGGAGGGGAAATAATAGCAGAAATTGGGAAAATTGTTTTCCTCCTTCAACTCCCTTCCTCCTCAAATAGACTATCTATCTCTCTCTAGCACCCCCACTCAGATAATGGAAAAGTACCTGGTCTTGTCCCAGGTTAACCTAAGTCAAGGGAAAGCACAATTCCTGCCCAGATTTTGACTTTGCTATGATGTAAGAGGTGTCAAGACAGTTGAGCAAGTATATTATTTATTATTTATTTAAAGCATTTACATTCTGCTCTTCCTACCCCGAAGGGGACTCAGGGCGGAGCACAACATACAAACATCAAACATTCAATGCCGGAACAAATAAATTATGTACATACATAAACATTAAAATCATTGATCTTAACATTAAAACCACTGTTTAAGTTCCCAAGCAGAACAAGCTGCAACTGGCTTGCCTGCCATCAGGTGCTGAGGGACTCAGCATGGCAGTCCCCTGTATCTGTTCCCCCATGTTGCATTGGTCGAAGCCATGACATGAAACCTACCTCCTTTCTAGCACACAAGTATTTCTGTGTGAAAATTTCTGTATGAAAATACTGTAATACTATATAGTACTACTACAGGCAGTCCCCAAGTTACAAATAAGATAGGTTCTGTAGGTTTGTTTCTTAAGTTGAATTTTTATGTGAGTCAGAACAGGTACATTTTTAAAGTGTAACTTCAACTATATATATGTAACATGTGCGATCATTAAATAATAATAATAATGCACTTTATTTATATTCCGCTCTTCTCACCCCGAAGGGGACTCAGAGAGGATTACATCACACATACAGCAGACAGTCCCCGCCAGTTCCACATACAATTACATATACCATACAACATATGACAAGTACAATTTTAGAAGGATTTTCTTCAGGCTGCATCACAGGGTGTGTCACAGGGTGTGATTGCGTCACAGGGTGTGATTGCATCATTATGTCACAAGGGGGTGCTGTTGCTTCATCCTCATGACGGACAGCCTCTGTTTTCCCATTCCACCTTCAGGCAGCCAATCTTACTTTATTTAGGCATTGTAAGTCCTTGAAAAAATACTTCCCCGCTTGGCGGTTCCCAGTTTTATCTAATCACAGCTGAGCTGTTTTCGAACTGTTGGGTAAACAGTGGACAGGGATCACAGCTGGTTGTCCAAACCAGCCCGGGATTCGAACATGCAACCTTCAGATTGCCAGCACAGCTGTTGTTACCACTGTGCTATCTCTCTGGCCCAAAAGTCATTACAAAACTATTAATATGTATCCTTATTGAATTGAAAGGGACCCACAACGGCTATCCATTTAGGATAGGCCTGGTTGATTTTTAAAAAAAGGTTCAAAACTGTAGCAACCCAGTTCTCATTCATGCTGGGGGGGGCAGGGGGCCGCCCCGGGGGTCCCACTTGCATTAGGGCCAATTGAGGCTCACATAGATGCAGATGAAGGGGATGATGAGGCAGCTGGGCCTTCATCTCCCACGGAGAGTTTGGAATGGGATCATGGCTGGCCCGATGGGTATGAAGGTTGGGAAAGTCAGGCTGACACTGATGGTACTGATTCAGATAATCAGTATGAGAGACCAGGTGGTTTCGGTTCGCAAGAAAGGGTCAGGGAGATAGCGGAGGATGAGCCCATGGAAGCTGAAAGGGAGTCAGGCTCTCACGAAGATAGTGACCCAGGTGCTGGGAGGCAAGGACGGAGCTTTGATAGGAGACGGAGCATTGAGTCCAGTAGAAGGGAATGGCACCGAAGCCTAAAGCGCCGAAGGAGCGTTGAGTCCCGTAGCACAGATTGGCGCAGAAGCCTAGAGCGGCATAGGTCTCACCAAGGGAATTAAGTATAGGATCCGTGGGAACGATCCTCAGTTGCTCAGCCACTTCTGATCTGAAGGGAGTGAAGCGAGTGAAGATCCACGGAGCCAGGACTGGGCTCGTGTGACCAAGAAGCTTTCTTGGGCCTTGATTCCATGAACTTTGCTTTGTTCGAATTGCCACGGACCAAGTTTGTTTTGATCCGCTTTGTTTTGCGGAGACCCTTGCCAAGTGTTTTGCCTTTGGTTTTGCTTCAGAAATCTTTGCTATTTTGATTGAACTATTTGATGCTTTTATGGACAATTTACCTTTTCACCTGTTTCCTATTATTCAATAAATAGTTAGCTGATTATCGTCTCTGTGTGTGTGATTAAGGGGCTGGGCCGAGACCCTGCATTGTGACAGTTGGCCGAGCAACTCCACGAACCCCTTTTCACACCACGGGACGTTCCAGGCGCCGGAGGCGAGTCGGCGAAATGGCTCAGTTAACCGCCGCCCAGATTATGGAACTACAGCAAGAGGTGGTAGACCTTCGGGCCAGGGCGGGAAGGCATCCTTCCCTGACTGTTCCGGCCCGGTTCAGCGGGAACCCGGCCGAGGTCAATGTGTTTATTGGACAATGTGAGATGTACCTGGAACTTCGGGCCACGGAATTCCTCAGTGAGAGAGCCAAGGTGGGTTTTGTTTACAACCTATTGGAAGGGACAGCGGCTGCCTGGGCTACGACACAGCTGAAGGCGGCGTCGCCACAAGTGACCACCGTGGCACTATTTCTAGAGGCTATCAAGACTACCCGGGGAGACCCTCTGAATGCTGAGTTGGCTGAGAGGGAACTGGATCGGTTGTCTATGAAGGACATGACCTTGTCTCAGTACATCTCCCGGTTCCGAGTGTTGGCTGCCCAAGTGGAATGGAATGCCGCGGCACTGCGCTACCAGTACATGAAGGGCCTGTCGCCGGAGATGCAACAGGAGATCCTGAGGGGGGCCACTCGGGCTACCGACCTGGAGGAGGCGATCACCTTAAGCTTACGTGTGGAGGCCAGGCTTCACACCCGAAGGCGGTGGGACAGAGGGTCCGGAGAGCAGCCGGTCGGCCGCAAGGAGACAGTGGCTAGTCCACCGTTCCGTTCGTTCGCACCTGCTCTGCCACCCCTGGATGAACCGGAACCCATGCAGTTGGGGCACGTGAGGCCAAAGGTGGATGCGGCTGAAAAGGCTCGGCGCCAACGACTGAATTTGTACTGGTACTGCGGAGGATCCGGGCACTTTTCTAAAAAGTGCCCCCAGAAGCCACGCGGTAAGACACCCCGGACTCTGCGGCGTGGGAGGAACCCCAAGAGGCCGAAGAGGCCATCCAAACGGCGGGGGAAGAGGTCGGCCGAGTTTAAATGGGTTCGCTAACTCGGTCGCAGTCACCAAGCTTCCCCCAGAACCCCAGACTGGACAATTGTTTTTGATCATGGTCGCCTTGTGGTCCCAGGAGAAAGGGCCGATGATGGTGCATGCGATGGTTGACTCAGGGGCCACAAACAACTTTATCAACGCAGACTATGCCAAGACTGTGGGATTACAGTTACATTATCTAAGGGAGCCCAAGGGTGTACAAACCATTGATGGGCGGCTGTTGAAAGCCGGGGCAGTGAGACACTATACTGCTCCCACCAAGATGTGGACGAGCTCACATAAGGAGGACATTTCTTTTCTAGTAACCAAGTTGTCGGATTTTCCGGTGATCCTGGGAATCGTGTGGTTAACTCTACACGACCTGCAGATTTCTTGGGCTCGGAGACAGTTACAGTTCACTTCTGAACATTGCCAGGGACATTGCATGACGGCCAAGGCGTGCCAAGCCCAAGAGGTGGAACAGGCGGCTACCTTACCCAAAAAGTATGCCGCTTTTTGGGACGTTTTCAGCGAGAAGGAGGCGGAACGCTTGCCTCCCCACCGGCCTTACGATTGCGGCATCGAACTGGAGGCTGGAGCGCCTATTCCCCGCGGAAGACTCTACCCCCTCTCGGAACCGGAGCAGAAGGCCCTCCGAGAGTTTTTGGACGAGAATCTGAGGAAGGGATTCATTCAGCCTTCCCAGTCCCCGGCCGGCGCGCCGATCCTGTTCGTCAAGAAAATGTCAGGGGAGTTGCGGCTGTGTAATGACTATCGAGAGCTCAATAAGATTACGATCCGGAACCGCTACCCCCTGCCATTGACCCCTGAGTTGTTGGAACGGATGAGGGGAGCCAAAGTCTTCACCAAGTTGGACTTGAGAGGTGCTTACAATTTGGTGTGTATTCGCCAGGGAGACGAATGGAAGACAGCTTTCCAGACCAGATGGGGGAGTTTTGAATACCTCGTAATGGGATTCGGTTTATGTAATGCCCCCGCCAGTTTCCAACACTTCATGAATGACATCTTTCGGGACCTGCTAGATCATTATCTGGCAGTGTATTTGGACGATCTGTTGATCTTTTCGCCAGACCAGGCGACCCACGACCGCCATGTGAAAGAAGTGTTACAGCGGCTGAGAGACCACGGTCTCTACGCCAAGTTGGAGAAATGCGCGTTTGATTTCCTGGGCTACCGCATTTCCCCAACGGGCATTGCCATGGATGATACCAAAGTCCAAGCAGTAGCGGACTGGAAAGCGCCTGCCAGCAAAAAGGACATTCAGAGATTCCTGGGTTTTGCCAATTACTACAGGAAGTTCATCCCCGACTTTGCCAAGTGGGCGGACCCTATCACGCAGTGTTTGCGAGGAAAGGCACCGTTCCGGTGGACATTGGAGGCAGACGCGGGATTCCGGAAGTTGAAGCAGCTGTTTACCACGCAGCCCCTTCTGCAGCACCTGAATCCCCGCACGCCTTTCATTGTACAAGCAGATGCATCGGATGTAGCAGTGGGAGCGATCCTGCTACAGCCGCAGGGGACGGACTTATTGCCCTGTGCTTACTATTCCCAGCAACTGACGGCACCGGAAAGGAACTATATGATCTGGGAGAAGGAGCTGCTAGCCATCAAGGTAGCTTTTGAAGTTTGGCAACATCTGTTAGAGGGGGCCCAATTCCCGGTAGAAGTCCACACGGATCACCGGAACTTGGAGCACTTAAAGGCTCAGCGGAAGTTGAACCAGAGGCAGCAGAGATGGTCTCAGTTCTTTGAGAGATTCAATTTCCGCATTCACTATGTTACCCCTACTCAGACCAAACAAGCTGATGCTTTGTCCCGAAAACCCGAGTATGTCAGGGGAGGGGAGGGACTCTCAGAGACTCGGCTGCTCAAGGCTGAGAACTTTGCCACCGGCAAAGCCCCTTCACCACCCCTGATGGTCAGTCCGGATCCGGGGGGAAAGAGGACTCTGAGTGAACAGATTCAAGTTCGACAGAAGGGTGCAAGAGCAGATAACCAAGGGGGTGCAATTCCCTTTTCAAGTAAAAAACGGCCTGTTGTGCCGCCGTGACTGTACTTATGTCTCCCCCGGGCCTGAGAGAGAGGACATTCTCCAGTTATGTCATGACAGCCGAGCAGCGGGACATTTTGGGTTGTTCAAAAGACTGCAGTTGGTGCTACGAGACTTCTGGTGGCCAAAGGTGTGAAGGGACATGGAGGCTTATGTAAGCACTTGCCCGGTCTGCCAGAGGGCCAAGAAGCAAGGGGGCAAGCTGGCGGGTTTGCTCCAACCGCTTCCCACTCCATCCGCGCCGTGGAAGATGATTTCGGCCGATTTTATCACCGACTTGCCAAAGTCCAAGGGTTTCACCACGATCCTAGTCGTGGTGGACTGTCTTACCAAGATGAGCCACTTCATACCATGTGTAGGGGTGCCTACTGCCAAGGAGACTGCTGATATGTTTGTGCAACATGTGTTTCGTTTGCATGGACTTCCACAGAGTTTGGTGACGGATCGGGGCAGCCAATTCACTTCCCAGTTCTGGCGGGCTGTTCAGAAGCAGTTGGGAATTGAGGCGCAGATGTCCACGGCGCATCACCCCCAGACCGACGGGCAGACCGAAAGGGTTAACGCCACATTGGAACAGTATCTGCGGTGTTATGTGAACTATCAGCAAAACAACTGGGCGTCATTGTTGTCATTGGCAGAGTTTGCATACAACAATGCGACACAAGAATCCATCAAAGAGACTCCTTTCTTTGCAAACTATGGCTACCACCCGAGGTTTTACCCTCCAGTTGACAAGTCTGGAGACCTGCGGCGGAGGATTGGCTACAAGAGCTCACCGCAATGCAAGACATGCTTCGTGCCCAGTTGGACCAGGCGAAAGCAGATTACCAGCGAATGGCTGATCGGCGGCGCCAGGAGGGTCCAGAGATTCCGGTCGGGGACAAAGTTTGGCTGTCTACAAAGAAGTTGCCCACACAAAGACCTAACCAGGCCTAATTTAGGGAATTTCTCCCCAACCCAGCACAGAGATTTACTTACTAGCAGTATCTCTCAGTCCTCCTCTTTGCAGGTTCAACAATTTGTTGGAACTCTGGCTGGCTGCTGATATGGAGGGACAAATCTCTCCTCTATCCTGATTGGGGCTTTCTGATGCTAAGCAGAATTCTGGGAAATGTAGTTTAGGGCAGGTCCTTTTGAATTCTCTGGCATATGGCTCCTCATCTTTCCAAACTACATTTTCCAGAGCTCTGTGCTTTCTCAAGTCTTTTTTCTGTTCCCTGCTTTCCCTCTCCTACTGGCAAGAGGCCATTGTCATGTTGCCAGGGCTCTGCCGTTATTTCCAGCAGAGGTGAATCAAACAAATACTCAGTTTGGGTTAAACAACTTAATTCAAACAGCACTTACTTTCTGGCTGTTTTACTAGTCCAAAACATAAAACAAAGATAGCACTCAGCCACAGAATAAACAAAAACTGATAGCAAACACTGTTGCAGGTTAAAAATAACTCCATAGTCCAAAGGTACTGTCCAGTGGTCAAAGACCAAGAGTTCAATAAGCAAAGTCCAGGGATCAAGAGTGTATACCGTAGTCAAAAGCCAGTCCAAAGATTCAAGGTTCCAGGATTCCAAAGGTTCAGGAGACAGGCCAGGACATGGAAAATCAATGTAAATTCAGTAACACCCAGCTGCAACCTATCTCTTACATACCTCCACCCATAATTGCTTTCAACCATGAACTCTTACAGATTACTCAAGCCTTTAGAACTAATACTTACATGAACCCTTCCATCACCAACCACCATCAACTGCAGAACATTACACGATAGCCACTAATTTAAAGAGGAATGGGAGCCTTTTTGGCTGCTAGCTATGAAGATAAAACTGACTTTGGGAGGCACCTGAGCATTACAAAATTTAATTGAAAAAAGGATTGGGGATGTTTCAGATAGCATTTTGGAAGTACAGATTTAACAAATTTTAATACACACACACACATTTTGGATAGCATAGGGAAGAGTTAACACCCCCGTGGTTTTTGTTTTGCTGTCTTTGCCACTGATCAGAGGATTTCACTATATTTTCTGTCCCTGTGATCGTTGAATTTTGAAAAATTGGCCTTGTTGTGGAAACAAGGATTGGTGAGAAAGCTTCAGTTGAGGCATTGTTCTCCATGATAACTCTTACAGAAGTGAATATTCCTTCCTAGGGGAAGATTTCTCTTACTTCCTTTTGCCTTACCGCTGTTCTTAACTATGAGTAGTTTGTAAGTCAGATATTTGTAACTCAGAACTGCCTTTATAATATTAAAATGATAAAGTCAGCAATAACCCTAACATTGAAAAAAAAACCTAGCCTAGTAAAAGCACTACCATCCAATAATTATAGTCAAAATATCTCACATCATGTGAGTATATCTTCTTCTTTTTTTGTACATTTCTAGTTTTATATGACTCTAATAAGTTTCTTGCTCTGAAGCTATCTCATGTGAAATGAAGATACAAAGAGCTCATTCGAAGAGGCCCAAGTTATAGTATCACTACATCAAAGGGGAAACAAAAGAATAACACTGCATGCATTAATTGTGCATTCTATTAGAACTTTACCTTCATCTCATAACATTTTCTTTCTTTCTTTCTTTCTTTCTTTCTTTCTTTCTTTCTTTCATGGAAGGCTTTGGCTTTAAGACCCTTTTTACTTTAAAAATACTTTTCAAAAAATTAACTCGGACTTTCTTTTCTAAATTCCCAAAGAAAAATGAGTAGAAAAGTGATGTGCAGAGCAGAAGTGACAGGAGTCCTATTTACTACTAGTTAAAGCACCACCAACTGTTCTTCTGTGTCTCTGATCTACTGCACCATCTCCATTTCAACTTAGACGATAATTAACTGACTCTGCGTGATTTCTGGCAGGTTCCCATGGTTTACTGAATCATTTCTTGATGTAGAATGGACTTGACAGTACTTTAAACTTCTAAAGTAGGAAACATGTTGATAAATGAAGTCAAATGAAGGGTGTGGGTCTTTTTTCCTTTAGATCTTCTAATTTATTTACAGCTTCAACTGAAGTGTATAGGTTACCCAAAGTAGGGCATCAGGTTATTTAAAGTAACAGTCAGTTTCTCAATAAGCTGTTGCTTATAAATCTGAGTTTATATGCTATTTGCCCACACAGTGCTTCTATAGGAAGATATTTTCAAAGGGGATTGCACATGCAAAGTCAAGTTCTTTGCATATTCACCCAGAGGTTTAGACACTGTTCCTCATCCCTATATAAACTTGGCTTGATTGCTTTTCGCTCTCATTTTTATTTAATTCATTGTTGCTTGTCATTCATCCCACACAAGCTTGACTCAGAAAAGTAGAGGCTCTTACTCACCCACTCCATCCCTGCTTCCGAGACAAGAATGCTAAAACTCACTAGAATTGCTTTGTTTTTCATTTATGGGGAGAAATGTGAATTAAAACTGTGCTGGAGTTGGTATTATAGGATTTTATGGTCATCTAAGAGAAAGTACTGGAAACAATTCTCAGTTCTTTTGTGAGATGAAAATGCTAAAATCAGTTAAATGTATCCAAAATTTTGAAATATTTATCTAATAATATACACCCCAAACTGAGCAAGGATCTGACATGGATGAATTAAAATGGTCTGATGTTGAAGCTGGTGGGAGAGTTATGACATCTTCCAAGGCAGTCCGGACATGGTTTTAAGAGTCCTTATAAATAAAATCACTATAATCAATAATTAAGTTTTTGTAACGTCACTCTATTATTCATTGAGGGAGATGTATGTAACTTATTGTACATAGTGATAATGCTTTAAAATTGGTTGTGGGGTAATGCATGGGTTTTGCAATATTCTGAGAAATCATAAAGTTTTGAAAACCATCCTGACTTTCTGTTTCTATTATAATCCAATGATCACTAACATGAATAGTCACAAAATAACAGAAGTCTTTTAATTCTTTAGTCCTGGATGTAGCACTGAATATTATCTTGTTGTATGATGTCAAGGTTTGTGTGACCCCAGGGCAAAGCTATCACAGGTTTTCTTGACATGATTTGTTTAGAGTCTTTGGCATCCTTTGAGGCTGAGAGAATGTGATTTGCTTAAAATCACCCAGTGGGTATCCATGGCTAAGAGGGAATTTGAACCTTGGACTCAAGAGTGATGGTTCAATGGATGAACTACACCACATTGGCTTATCACTGAAGGGAACAATAACATTTATTTATTTATTTACTACACTTATATCCTGCCCTTCTCACCTCTAGAAATTGAAATCCTGTTGATTTTACTGTATATTGGCTCTATGTTTTTAGGTTTTATGTTTATTGTACGGCTGCTGGTTGTATGCGCAGCATGTTTTTATTGTATGTAATCCGCCCCGAGCCTGCAGGGAGGAGCGGAATATAAGATCGAATAATACATAAATAAATAAATAAATAAATAAATAAATAAATAAATAAATAAATAAATAAAGGGGACTCAGGGTGGCTTACAACAGAGACACAATTTGATGCCTTGAGTACATATAAAAATAAAACAACACATACATTAAAATCATATGATTAAATCTTAACATTTAAAACAACTACTTAAAATGACATAGTCCATAAATACTTGCATAATTCTCTGTACCACTGAGTGCCAAATGCTTCTGATGAAGAGCTGCAACAAATAATCTTGGTTTGGGATGCTAAGGATGGATAGACTATTTTAAAAGTATTCAAAAATGATAGAAAAATGGACTTTAAAGCATGCAAAAGTAGAAGTTCTCTCTCATTTTGGTCTGAGGTGGGAGATAATCTGCAGATAAAATATGGCTTTGGGGGCCCAAAACCAGCAAACGGCATTGTCTAAGATGAGAAGAAAGCAAAAGGATTATAGACATGCCAATATTTGTCGTAGTGTTCCATGAATCCAAGAGGGTGGAATGGACAAAGAAAAGATAAGATTTTGCCTACTTGTGGACCAACATTTATGATGGTCAAGTTCTAAGAACCTTCCCTTTTATTAGCTTCATAAATTAACATAAAGGAATGAAGATTAGGAACAACCTTAAATTAAAGCAAGGTCATTTTCTTGTACTTGTTAAAATAAATTTAACTAAATTTGGCAGGTAGTTTTATGAGCTCTCAAGATCACAACAACAATCTTATCTATGTTGTCAAAACTTACTGTCCTTTAGCCCTTGTCAGAGAGAAGAAAATCATGCCACAGGTATAAAAACATTTATATCAATACTTATTAACATTTGTATAAAACTATAAACTAGATAAAGATTAAAGTTCCATAGGGAAAAACAGCTTACACTCCAAGCAGACATTTCAACAGCAACCACCTTATGTCCTCTGTTGGTGAGTAGTAAGGCTACAATAAATTCATTCCAGTCTCTGCTATATGAAAAAAAACCACTGATAGATGATACTACAGATTTTATAAATGCCGTTGGGATTTTTAAAAGAGCTTTTTCAAACAAAGTAGTGTTAAGCAAGAGTTTTAAGATACAGTAAATGAATCTAAACACATTTTAAGAATAACAAAACAAATTACAGGGAAATTTTAAAAAGAAAAGAGAAAGAGAGGAATAAGAAAGGTAATAGTATATCAGATTGTTCAGGAATTGTCATCTTGGAAGGTGGAACAACAGATTAAATAAAGGGAATGAAATGGGCAGATTCTGTGTATGTGAAATGGGTGGATTCTTATAAAGAAACTGTGTAAGGTACCACCAAAGCAGAAAACAAGACAGTAAAGGCAAAGAATTCCACACAGAACCACAGGAAAGGAGGTGTTCAACTTTACATGTTTTGCTCAACAGAAAAACACAGCCTACATCAGTGTTTCCCAACCTTTTTTGAGCCGCGGCACACTTTTAACATTTACAAAATGGCACTCTAACACATATAGTTAATATGTTTTTAAATGCATTTATACACTCAGTGTGAAAGCTGGGCCTGTTTCGATGAACACAACATAGATATCCTGGCAGGAATGGCAGAAAGACACACACAAAGGTCTTGCTCAACAGCTTTAAGTCTCTCTCTGTTTTTAGTTTTTATCGCAGTCAAGCTAGAAAAGCTCATCTCATATAGATATGTGGTTGAAAACGGGAGCAATGTCAAAATAGCTGCCACCATTTTGATCTGAGGGGGCAGCGTGAGCATGTTCAGGAGGGGAGGGGGAGGGAGGAAGATGTGGAGCAGGTCTGCGCAGTAGCACCCACATGGGTCACATCTTCCTCCCTCCCCCCTCCCCTCTTGAGCAAAGCGAGGCAAAGTGAGCAGAGTGAGGCTGGGAAGAAGGTAGCCCGAGTGGAGAAGAAAAAGTGTTCGGCAGGAGGGGGAGGAAAGGGTATTGGAGGTTTCAATTTCCCACGGCACACCTGATGATCTCTCACGGCACACTAGTGTGCCCCGGCACACTGGTTGGGAAACACTGGCCTACATAATCTGTTTATACTCTATGTTAGTCAATTTCAGTGGGAGAAACACGCTAAAATTAAATAGACTAAATGCTAATTTAAGGGTGGCCTATTGTACAAGAAAAATATTGAAAGTGGATTAGAATAAATAAATGGAGAACTCTGGAAGAATTACAATAAAATGACTTATCTTATGAAAGATTGATGAACAAAAATAGACTAGGGTTGGATAGGTTCATTCAGAAGAGCCTGAAAGTAGTAAAAACCTTCAAAATTTTGAATTTTGAGGCAGTTTTGAACCATGCAGGAAAGGGGGATCCAAATTTGAAACACTTACTCTTTTTTGGGAAATATTCCATAATTTTCTAATGTCTCCCAATGTTATTTACATTTTCACAACAATTAAGGAACTTTAATAATACTAAAAAGTTTTTAAAATCTCATGCTTTCCCTCCTCTGGCGATGCAAGGGAGAGATGAGGCGGGCGTGGCTAAGCACAGCCACTGTTTGTGAATGCCAGGCCCCAATGGTAGAGACCTAAGGCTATTTTAAGTGTATTATTTATTTATATAGTATTTATATTCTGCCCTTCTCATCCCAAAGGGGACTCAGGGCAGATCAGAGGACATATATATGTGTTGCAGCCTAGACCTGGAGGATCCCTCAGTAAACCACCACAAAGCAGCCGTGATTAAATGCTTTATTTAGAATAGGTAGAAAAGGAAAGAAATAAGAATATAGTCCACTGATGCTCTCAGCATCCAGGTATTGCAAGGCAATAGTTCTAAAAGAGTTCAAAGATCCAATAGATGAAAAAAATAGTATTGAAACCCCAATGGGCTAAAATCTGGAATAAGTCCTTGGCAACGAGGGCTTGGCTGTGGAGGCTCTGCGGCCTGGTCCTGAACTTGAGTTCAGTGGAGCTTGGCAATGGAAGCTTAACATTGGCGCGAGATCCCGAGCCCCAACGGGAACCAACTTAAATAGGTTCCCCCTTGTTTTGGTCTTGGGGGCATTGACTTCGGTGCAACTCTTTCTCAGGAACAGTTTGTGGGCACGACTTTCCCAAGCCTCCCGAGGAAGGCAAGTATGTCAGCTCGTTAGCGGCTACACCTGGAGAAAGGGGGGAAAGCGAGGTTTCACTTTCCCAGCGCTTCTTATCAGACTGGGAAGAAAGCAGGCTGTATCTGGCCTTGACAGCTGGGTGACGTGGAGGCCTCTGCAAAGGGTGTCTCTCAAACCTGGCTGGGGTCTTGGATTTAACATGGCTTCTACCTGGCTTGGCTATGGAGTCAGGCTGGGGCATGACAATATGCAGCAAACATTCAATTCAAACAAACAACTAGACAAGACAATTATCTTCTTAGGCATTAATTTGATGGCCAAGAACTGCCAATTAATAAAACATAACTATGAAAAAGTGTGGAAGGAAATTAAAGAGGATCTAAATAATTGGAAAAGCCTAAAGCTCTCATTAATGGGTAAGATATCTACGATAAAGATGAAAATCTTCCCCAAATTGAACTTCCTATTTCAGACACTCCCCATATTAAAAAATCAATACTTGTTTTAAAAAAATGGCAATCAGAATTATCAGATTTCATATGGAGAGGGGGGAAAGCCAGGATCAAACAGAAATCTTTAATAGAACTTCCACAATATGGTGGCTTTGGGCTGCCAGACCTAATAACATATTACGAGGCCAACTGCCTTGAGAACATAAAGGAATGGATAATCCTGAAAGATAAAAACCTTCTAAATCTAGAAGGATGGGAAAACAAGTATGACTGGCACGGTTACCTGCTTTATGATAAAGCTAAACAAGACAAAAACTTTAAGAATCACATAGTAAAAGCACCGTTATTTAAAATATGGGGAAAATATAAGGAAAATACCAATATGGTAGCATAGAAGCGTTTCAAATAATGAAAACAGGTCCAGAAACCTGGCCTACCTATAAAGAATTACTAAAGAAAGACAACAGGGGACTTCAATTAAAACTACAGGAAGAACTTGCAGACTACAACCCAAGTTGGTTCCAATATAACCAAATTAAGGCAAGATACCTAAAGGATAAGGAGGACATAGGTTGGGAAGAGACACCAACCATCGCAGGGAAAATTTTTAACCCAATTTGGGGGGGAAAGGGTAAGCAGACTATATAAACTCATATTAACAGACACGAAAAAACCAATAAAGGAATTCATTAAAAAATGGAACGATAACATTGGATATAACATATCGATCGAGAAATGGGAAAGACTGTGGAAACATACTTTGAAATTCACATATGCTTACTCTTTAAGAGAAAATCAACTGAAAATTCTCTATAAGTGGTATATTACCCCTGCCCAACTATCCAAAATATACAAAAATGGGAATGATGCATGTTGGAAATGTCAGAGAGAAAGGGGGACTTTTTACCACCAATGGTGGTCATGTGAAATAGTAAAGAAATATTGGAAAAAAGTTCAAAAAATTATAGAAGAAATTATGCAGCTTAAGATTGAACTAAAACCAGAAATCTTCCTTTTAAATATTATAGATCCCAAAAGAATGAATAAAGACTCGGAGAAACTACTCTGCTACTTAACAACAGCTGCCAGAATACTTCTGGCTAAGTACTGGAAAAAGAACAAAGTCCCGGAAGAGAAGAAAATAATATATAAACTGCTAGAAATAAATTGACTTACCTATTAAGACAAGGGTCCCCTTCAGACTTCCTAGAAACATGGAAACCGTTCATAGCATATATTAAAAACAAAGAAAATATTGACCTAAAAGGATACTGGATATGGGAGGATAGTAAATATAATTTGGCTCTGAATTGTATATATAGACTTATGCCAGCGGGTGAAGTCAACCTGTTATGTATTTTAGTTTGTAATGTGTGTTTTAATGTTACCTTACTGTCTCAACCCTCCTTTCCCCCTCCTCCCTTCCCCATCTCAAGCTATATTTGTAACTTGTGATGAATTCACAAGAATTCATCGACGTTTGTGTTGTGTACATGTCAATGTAGTTTTAACCAATAAAATCTTATTTTTAAAAAAGACAATTATCTTCTTGGCTTTTCTTCGTGAATGAAGATTCAGGAAAGACTCATCCCATGCTTTCTACAAGCGCGTTGATGACTAAAAAGGCCAATCCGAGATAGGCAAGTCCAGTTGCAGAAGGCACAGCAGAAAGTCTCCTTGGGTGATGTTATTTCCAAGTTGTGATTCTTTCTGCGTTGTCGTTCGGCATGACTTCTCGAAAGAGGCCGCAGCATTGTGGATAGTGCACCTCCATGTCTCCTGATGTGAGGCCAGGGTGGACCATTGTTGGTGATCAATCTGGCCGAGTCTGAGATGTTGTTTCAGGGAGTTCTTATATCACTTTTTGGGGGTGATTCTCTTGCACTGATCTGTGGTGAGTTCACCATAGAGTAGTATCTTTGGGAGGTGGTGGTCCTCCATCCTAGAGACGTGCCCTGCGTAGCTGTGTTCTCAATAGCATGGCCTCAATGCTGGTGATCCCTGTTTGCTCAAGGACAGCAACATTTGTCAGATAGTCCGTCCAGTGTATATTTAGGATTGGGCGAAGACAGTGCTGATGAAAGCGTTCGAGGAGTTGTAGGTGTTGGCAATAGGAAACCCATGTTTCAGACCCATATAGAAGAATAGACAATACGATAGCTCTGTACACACTGATTTTTGTGCTTTGCCTCAAGTGTTAGTTACTCCAGACTCTTTTGTGAAGCCTTCTAAATGCACTATATGCCTTTGCTAATCTGTGATCTATCTCTTTATCAATCTTGTATCTGAAGAGATGATGCTTCCCAGCTGCTGAATGGACTTAGGCACAGATGTGCCTATGCTGACATGGGGATGATGGTGTTCTTCCTGTGGTGTGGTCTGGTAGACAACTTCCATTTTCTTCAGGCTGACTTCCAGCCCAAGACTAACTATCTGTCTGTCTGTCTGTCTGTCTGTCTGTCTATCTATCTATCTATCTATCTATCTATCTATCTATCTATCTATCTATCTGATTCCCCCATCTTTTGGCATCTTGGAAGGTGTTGTGTTTGCTTTTGACCATGGGGGAGGGGGAGGGGTGCTGAAAAGCTAGTTTATAACTTCATCCTTTTGGACTTAATTACCAGCATTCTTTCTGGGTGCCTCAGAATACCTCTCCTGCTTTTCAAATGAGTGGTGTCTATTTATCTAATCACATTTTTGTTTTCAAAACCCTAGGTAGGCGGAAAGCTGGGCTAAAGGTCAGAACACCCTGGCCCAGCTTCAAACTGGCAGCCTTTAGACTGAAAAGATTGACTACAGCTTGTGTTTAACCTGCTGTGCTAAAGCCAGCCTCTTACATTTTAGTCTGGTACTTTTTAACATACTGTACTATTTCACTGGGTTTTGTTTTTTTTACTTTTGTATTGTGCTTTTTTAACTTGACTAAAGAGTGGGATTGTTAACTGCCTTGAGTCCCTATGGGGAGAGAGGCAGGGTATAAATACAGTTAATAATAATATTATCATCTCCCTGAGTAACAGTAGTCCACTTTTTGGTTCAGAAGCAAGTGGGTAGTGAGCCCACCTAAGGATAAACATGAAGAAAATCTTGAAACTGAATTATTTATTATTTATTTACTACAGTTTTATCCCGTCCTTCTCAAGCCCCAAAGGGGTACTCAGGGTGGCTTACATTGAGCCCATTTAGAGGCTATTGTGCAAAAGCTCCTCTGGCCACTGCCGAGACCTGGGGTTCCAGGCTCAGCGATGAATCCAGGATCACTCCCAAACTGAAGAACCTGTTCCTTGAATAAATGCACTGGACCATGAGAATATCTTACCATGAAACTCTTATGCTGCCAAAAAAACCCTGGTATTACAAGTTTCCTTGTCCCAAAGTACTTTGACATTCAAGCCAGGATTTCTAAAGAAATCCAGAAATAGACTCTATTAAAAGAAAGATAACTTTTGGGAATAGTGCTGAATGTTCATGATGCCTAATTGTTGCTGCAAAAGTTGCCATTTTGAGGTGACAGGATTGGTCACATTTATCTTCATTACTTAGCTGTTCATTTGTTAGTGGCTGATATTTGTTTTGTTTTGTTATATTCTATTCCCCGTATCATAGTTTTTTTCAAGGTGAGACTGCCAAACACCAGGTTTCAGCAAGTTTTAGATCATCAGTATTGTAATTCTCCATATTTACTCATTCACTTATATTACATGGGTGAATAGCTCTTAATTGCATTTTGTTGCACAGTTTCTCCATCTAATTTTGCATGTTTGCAATAACAAGCTGCAGAACCATCACCATTCCTAATCGGAATGCTATTTTGGTGTGTAGAGCAGGGATTCAAGGGGATTGTTATCATTCTAAACTGCTATATTTCAGAACTTCTTTCAAAATATTTCATGTCACTGTCATTCTGTCATTTTTTATAAGCAAAAGTGGGAAGAGACAAGCAATATCCCCATTATAGCTTGGGAAATCTGACCTAGTCTGCATTGTCTCATGGTGGCATCATACCCCACCCTAGAATGTCTTAACCTATTCAGAGATTGAGTCAGATGTTAACAAATAGTCACAATTCATTACATGACATTTAGCTCTATTTCTGGAATCCATACAGAGCAAAGAAAGAACTACAAAATAAGCAAGCTTCAAAAGGATAGGTAGTAGGCTTGGTTGATCCAAAAATGGTTCAAAACTCATTTTGGATGTAGGGGGCACTGGTGGTTTGATTTGGAATTGAATTCCATTCCCCCCCCCCCCCCCCCAAATCCATAACTTTCGGAAACTTCAGAAACTTCGGAATAGCATTGTTAATGGCAGACACGCACGCGCAGTTGGAAAAAAGCAGCACTGGCACTGGGGAAACTTCAGGGGCTCTTTCACTCCTCACCGAGGGGCTCTTACAGTCCAGGCCTGCCTCGGCTTTCAATGCGGGGGAGGCGATACTCCTCCTCCTGTCACGTAATTCAGATTATCAAAGTAGAGGTAAAGGTTTCCCCTTGACATTCAGTCTAGTCCTGTTGAACTCTGGGGAGTGATGCTCATCTCCATTTCTAAGCCAAAGAGATGCGTTGTCCATAGTTACCTCCAAAGTCATGTCACCAGCATGACTGTATGGAGTGCCATTACCTTCCCGCAACCGGATTCAAACTGCGGACCTACTGATTATGCATTATGGAGTCTCATAGAAGGCAGCTAAACTGCATGATAGAAGTCTACATCACTGAGTATATACATAATGCAGTTTCAAGATGCATTACATGGCAATGTATATGGGGCCTGAGAGTAGATCAGGTATTCCTTCAAGGTGTTTTGGACTTCAATTTCACAATTCCTAACATCCTCAGGCCCTTTCCTTTCCCCCCTCAGCCATTTAAGTGGAGGAAGAGGTGGAAAAGAGTAGGAAGAAGGTGAGGAGAATGGAGAGAGAGAAAGGAAGAAAGCAGAATGCAAGGGGAAAGGAAGGGCAGTAATTTATCCAGGCTGCCTGCTTTAACATGGCTTTCCAGGACCCCTGGCAGAATGCAATGGGAAAGGAAGGGGGGGGGGGATTTATCCAAACTACCTGCTTTAATGAGGTTCTTTACATTAATGACCTTTTATCATGAACACACCTGCCTCTCATCCATTGCGTCCCTTTATAATTCCACTCCCTTCACATCCATTTCACTCAATATACTGAGGTCTGGACATGCGGTTATTGGCTTGACTCTTCTTTCTTTATTCCAGTCCTACCTCCATACGAGTATGATACCTTATACTTTGCTGTACTTTATTCCTCCTTTTGCAGCTTATTTAGGGGTTATAATGCATTCCCCTCACCCTATACGGTAGCTAACCCATATCCCATCATACTCTTGCTCTTTTGATTATACCTTTGAAAACTACAACTCCATACACTGATTTACTACATATTATCCATCTCGAAGATACCACTGGTATGTCTATATAATTTTTCTTGGGAATTTTCAATACATTTCATGTTTACAATCCTTGCCTTTTATTGATACACATTTACTTTTCTTCTTACATAGCATTAGATTGAATTTGAATTTCTTGCACTCACATCCAGGTAGTCCATAGCCCTGAGGAAGATACCGAAACAGGAGAGGTGCCTTTAATTGTTATCCTGCCGGCACCCTGGACACTCCCTTTTTGATTTCCGCCACGCGGCATGTAGAAGTACTTTCCTCTACTCCCAGCCATATGGGCAAAGACTTTTGACTCGGCTATCTTCACACATCATTCTTTGGAGTGTACATTATATTGTGTGATTTATTATTATTTCTATATATGCTCATGAATTAATGAGTGCTGATTTGATATATTGCTAGTGATGTAACTATCATAATATTTTCTGTAACCTTTATATTGTGTGTATTTTCTATTGTTTGATTGCTGAACACATTTTTATTATCTTACCCTGACTTGAGTGTATGCTTAGACAATGTTAAATGCAGGATATAACATGTTAATTTCAACATTTGTTTCATTAGGTAATTTTACCTTTCTGATGTGTTTATAAACAAGACTTTATTGCAATTTATTGGGATACTATTGATAAAAAATACATAACATATATTTAGACTTTTAAAATTTTCTGCCCTTTTTGTGTGTTTGTTTACCTGCTTTAACACGGCTTTCCAGGACACCCAGCAGGATGCAATGGGAAAAGAAGGAGGAAATTTATCCAGGCTGCCTGCTTTAACATGGCTTTCCAGGACCCCAGCAGAATGCAATGGGAAAGAAAGGGAGGGAATTCATCCAGGCTGCTTTAACACAGCTTTCCAGGCTTGAGCCAAGGACAGGGAAGCGAAGCAGAAACGCTGAATCATTTCTGACTCACAGCTTTGTAAGAGAAATGGCGAAAAAAGCTTCAGAAAGACAAAGGAACTGGTTTCCTTAAAAACTTCAGAAAACAAATATTTCCTCATTTATTCTGAATTATGAGGATTCTGACCGAACCTAACCATGCCTAGTAGACAGGTATCATGTTATTATTGAGAGATTTTGCCTCAGGAGGGATACTCACTAAAACTGATTTTGTTGCACTTCCAGGAAGGATTTTATGTGTACGTTTAATAAGACTCTTTTTTCTCTCATCCACACTGAACATTGGTAAAAGGGACAATGGTGGAGGCAGGGAGCAGGAGAGGAAGGTCCCATTTGCCCCATTTGAGAGGGAGATCGCGAAACAAAAGACAAAACAAAATGCCCATGTTTTTCCATGGGCCTTCACATGTTTAATCAAAATCAAGCTTGATTTGGCCATAGCAACCAAATAACATTAGTAGCAGTTTATGACAAGTTAAAGCTGGTCCAGTTCCTGAACATCCCCTCAACTTATGGTAGCATATTTTCATTTTGGCCTTGATCAAATGATAAAACACATTTCCTTCAATGAAAAAGGAGCATTACAAAAACATTCATCTGAATTATCAGTATCTAACAATTAGGCCATTAGTGAATATTGTGTTCTTAATGGACACATAATAGTAGCTGTTTCCAGATCCATCTCAAAAAATAGTGAAGGGTTGCTTTAAAGAATGAAAGCAACGAGGAGAACTAAGAAGCAATGATAATGATATAATTTTGTATTTTTTGTGTATATCACCAAACATACAAATGCAACATGCAATGCAATATTTCGGAGCACAAGTAAATAACCTAATAGAGACCCTACATGGGTAAAAGAGACGCCAACATTATCATAGTGCATAAAGAGCATTCATATCTCTGAATAGAGAGTCCCATGAGAGTGTTCCTTCGCAAATAATATGATAAAGTCCACCTTCTTCAAGAAGAGAAAATATAAGGAATAATGTCCAATAGCAAGCGAAGTACTCTCACAGCGGCCGACGATCTCGTGGATGCGTGCGCTGAATCGTTTCGCAGTTTACAGTCTGGAATTATCACATCCTGTGCGAAATCTAGATCTATGTTCCTGTACTCTTTTTCGAATTTCGTGCCCGCTTTCGCCCACATAAATGTCCCCGCAAATACATTTTAGACAATACACAATATTACTAGACCCGCAGGTGGACCAGGTATTGACCTTGAACCTTCGGTGGTTGTAAGGGCTGACAATATGATCTGCTGGATCAATTAAATGGCATATAGAGCACCTGCCACACTAATGGGTAAATTGCTTGATTGTTTTTTTCTAGATCTAGATGTGATAATTCCAGACTGTACTCTCACTTTGTTAGCAAACAACATCACCATGAGGCGTTCACTGTAATGGTTTTGGATAAGGTAGAACCCAAACCCTCAATGGATGTAAAATGCAGATTATTACAATTAGAACGCGATTGGATAATCCGCCTTTCCTGCGAGTCACCAAAAGGCCTCAATGATCATTTATCTGTTAGCAAGCTCCTTGTGTAGTTCTCAGCTGTTCACATTTACTGTTAATCTCTTGACTATAAACTTCCCCCTGCTCCACATTGCATTGTCCATGACCTGACCAAAGAAGGCCTGATGCCTCTATGTGATTTTCCCTTGATATACTAAGGTACGAATACTGCTTCTTTCTCTCCTCGTACGGGGTCGCTTTGTGGGGAAAATTTACCCATTCTGATGTATTGTATTGCATATATTGTCTAGATTTGTTGCTAATACATTGGAGCGCCGAAAGACATCCCCGGTCTAGAAAAAGCCTGTAAACGGCGAAACGATTCAGCGCACGCATCCACGAGATCGTCGGCCGCTGTGAGAGTACTTCGCTTGCTATTGGACATTATTCCTTATATTTTCTCTTCTTGAAGAAGGTGGACTTTATCATATTATTTGCGAAGGAACACTCTCATGGGACTCTCTATTCAGAGATATGAATGCTCTTTATGCACTATGATAATGTTGGCGTCTCTTTTACCCATGTAGGGTCTCTATTAGGTTATTTACTTGTGCTCCGAAATATTGCATTGCATGTTGCATTTGTATGTTTGGTGATATACACAAAAAATACAAAATTATATCATTATCATTGCTTCTTAGTTCTCCTAGTTGCTTTCATCCAGATCCATCTCACTCATCATTCCTTCCTATGTCAATAATGCACCATGGAAGAAGAGGGGTAATTGAGACAGAAATAAGATGTATAGTACAACTCCTCCCCAGAATGTAAATCAATGTGTGTGTTCCTAACATCAAGATGGGAATAATTCAGCCCATGGGCCACATGCAATTCTAATGCTGTTTCAAATTACTAGAGCCTTCTGAGCAAAACATCATTTGTTTTTTTTAAAGGAGAGTGCTTCTGAAATCAAATTCTTTATTCACTTCTTTTAAAAGTTGTGAGATCTCCCTCAATTGTGAGATCTCCCTCAGCAAAAAAAAAAGGTGCGTAGATGAAGTTCTGTATTGGAGACATAGCTAAAATGATTTATATCTAATCCATCTTTTGGGGGGGGGGGGTTCACCTTCAAGGCCAGGATGCTGAACCAACTGAAAGAGTTCTGTAATTTTAGTGAGCAAATCACTGAAAGATAATATGCCCAGTTTCTCCCACCTGCAATGAACAGCAGCAGGAATTCCTGTATCAGAAGTAATTGTTGTATCATAGCTTGCTGGCAGGAGGCGGGGACTGGATATATCATTCTACAAGGGCCAGGGCCCTCCTTGTCATCATTGTAAGAATCTTTTGGTGCATCTTCCTGGTTTTTAAGGTGTGTGTTAGGGTGCATTTGCAATGGTACCACATTTATAAATACGAATAACAGCATTTATGAGGTTGTACATTTAAATTATGGCATCATAATCATGTGCTTTTAATTCTTTTAAATATTTTTACGAAAGTTTTCAAAGTACAATAAAAAGAGGGTAAACCCATCTCTAGTATAGGAAAGTAGGAAATTTAAATAGTGAGAAGTAGATAGGCGGGTAAAGAGAGATAGAATGGGGTTGTGGTTGAAAAAGGGTGGTATGGGTAGGGAGTGGAGGAAAAAATTGGTAAGGTAGGGTATTTGTTTGATTTCCAATCTTCTTCACTTCAAGTGTATCTATCTTTCTTTGTACATATGTCCTCTCATGGTGAATTGGCTAGCTCCTTCATGTGGTCATTCTTGAGGGCATTTGATTTTTTTTTACCTTATCTCTATTAGCCATTTCAGGTTGTCTTGCATTATAAAATTCTTTACTGGTGTCCAATTTGTTTGATATCTGACATATCTAAAAGTAGGCACCTTTGTTTTCAAAATTAAGTTTCTTTGAAACAAAATAAACTAAAAAAATCTGTTTTAATAGCCAATTTGAATCTCATTCTAGGAGAAAGATAAAGGTATACACTCAACAAATAAACAAACAAATACATTGTGTCCATTCAAATGCTTCCTTTATTCATTGAAGCAGAATTTTGAACCCTGATTTATAATTTGCAAATTCTGGGGATAACAAGCATAACAATCACAATAAGGTGAGTGCTCTTTACTGTAATCTGACCACACAGTAATGATTAATGTTTTGAGGACTGGCCTCCAAAATTATGATCTAAAATTGAGATCTTTAATATCTCACAATGTAGCCAGGGGAGAGAAAGAAAATCAAAGGAAAGTATTCAGCTTTTTAATCATTCCATTCTTTCTCTCATAGGAATAAAGAGGCAAAGTACAAGTATTCTTGGGTTAATAGAGGGTCACTGTGTTATTAATTGGTTTGAAAAATCTGCTATGAGATAATTCTGTGTTCCTAATACATTACTTCCAGTGAAGATATGGTCACTTGTGAATACTGATATGGCATATGATAGTTCTCTATTTGACCCATTCCAAGGATTGAGTGCTCCCCACACCCAAATTGTCTCCAAGTCAAAGAGCAAATGCTAGACCCTCACAGCCATAAATACATTGCAGGTGGCTGAATAACTTATTCATGAAACCCAGCTCTAAAAGAGTGAGGTGAGCTATTTCCCCAAAGAGAAAACTGAATGTTGAATGAGATCCAGCAGAGGTATCCTTTATGTATGTGGATGTGTTTTTAAGGCACTGTAGAGGTTGGCATTTTGTGTAGCAGTGAAAGTCCTCCACTTGGCCTACTTCAAGCCCTGAAACTGCCTCATACAGGCATTCCATCTGGTCCAAATTGCAGGAGCATGTAATTCCTGTATGAATGCAAGTGATGTTATGTGATTTCAGCTCTGCAAAAATCATGGGTTCAAGGGTTCGGGGCCCAGGGTGCCAAGCTTTCAAAGGACCAGATGTGATGGTCCTTTTGGCTGATGGGCTGAAGACAAAATTAGATGTTTTATTTTCAATGGCCAGAACGTGTGACAGTGAAGATAGCTGTCCAAAGAACTGACATACCTCAATGCAAACATGCAGAAATATTTATATTTCTGCCCTGAGTGTCAATTGATAGGATAGGTAGGATCTACAGGCTGGTTGACTGGGATCAATTGTATGTCATTATTTCTGATTGACCTCTAGGTTTGTTCAGTGCTGATGTCATTGTTTATCCAGGTATGGGTAGAATAGCCAGAATTTCAATGATCCTGACTGCTCGCGTTGAAGCATGAAATGCCTGTGAAAGCTGGCAGGAGAGGGTGGCATAAGGGACAGTGAAGCATAAATTCTACATGTCGATCTTTATGCTATGATGAGGAGCTGTTGAATTGCATCCAGTGTCTTGCTTCCCGTACCACTGGCAACATGCAAACCCAACCACTACTGCTTCATAAGGATGCACAGGAAAGAGTGAGAATGTAAGAAACTGAATATTTTGGCCAAGTGCATTGGTGAGATTTTTTTTGATGCAAATTTTAAAAAGACTTATTTTTTTTGTTTTCTTTTAAAAAATTAAAATGTTATTTTTAAAAACTTTAAAAATTGCCAACAAATTAGTGGATGAGAAAAACATTCTGAAACTTGGCAGGCGTACAGCCGTACAGATGTTCTGCAAGTGGATCATAGGAAATCAATACATTGTCTATGTTGTTGTAGGGCAAGGATGACGACCACTGTTCTTGGGTAAGGAATTCACACTTAGGAGTTATGGAGATCAAACTCCCTTACTATCACTTGCCAACAGATAATTTGGATTTCAGACTGTGAAAATGCCTTTGAATGAAGCATTTATTGTTTAAAAGGTTGGTTGTATGTAATGCTGTTGTCACAGGCATGACTCTTTGGCTAAGAATTCTAAGTCCCTTTTTAAACGGCAGATCCTAGGATTCTGGAATATATTACCATGGTAGTTATAATATGCCATAACTGTGTAGTATGAAAGGGCCCCAGTTATATGTTCTTGGCAGCATGCTATTATAACATCATTGTGTTAGTTCTTAGGAGCTGTTTTGTACTCTGTGCACCTGTTGTCCTTCCCCCTCTCTTGTAAATAGCTGTAAAGGTCTCATACAATGTGCATGCATCAATTTCCTTCTCGAAGCTCATAGTTTCACTACTCATCATTATTGTAGAAGTGGAATGTGCACAATGTATTAAATTGTGGTTTAAATACTCTGACACTATCATGCAAATATCTAGAGGAAAAACTAATTGTTTAAACCCTTAAAAGCCAATAAAAAATAAACACCCAAAAATCTGTCCAGCATTTTTAAGCACACTGACTTGACTCATTGGTACCTTTAATTAAATATTCATGGAAACACCTGCAAACACTGGCAACTTCAAATGGAAATTCCAAGCAGTCATTGGGTAATTATGTTTAATGGACAATACCATACAGTTCAAAGTTAGACATGTATTCCTGTAAACATAAAGTATGGCCAATGCCTGACAAAAATTTTCCCATGGCGAAAATGGTCTGGGCACTATCTCCAAATGCACCGGCAAATGTAAACTAATGGAAGCAATGAACTTGACAGAGACTCAATGATAGGAGCACTTTCTATGCTTCACAGGAATAAGGACAGAGGACCCAGAAGAAGTAATTTCCCCTCTGAGGACTTTCTAGGCAAGCTTGAGAAGTGTCTTCTGTTTTTGCCATAGTCAGCTGTTTTGATTGTCAGGAATGCTTTGATTATATTTTTCTGCATGGCAGAGAGTTGGAGTGGATAGCCCTTGTGGTCTGTTTCAACTCTATAATTCTACAATTGAATGACTGTTCAAGACCTGGGTTTTAGCCTATATTGATAAAACTACAAGTTCAATTATTTGTGTGTCCATCACTGAAATTTGACAATACAGCTTTGACATCAATTATTTCTTTCATCACCAGCTACTCTTATACAATTGCCAGCTACCTTTTCAATAGATACTTTTGCCTCTTGTGCCATTTTGCATTTCTTCTAGTCAAAGAATGTGAAGCTTATAAGTAATAGATAATGACATAAGAGCAGTATGAAAGAATACTCAAGATAAACTCTTTTAGATATCTTCTTTATAGAATCAGAAATCAAGAGTGACATATAATACTGGAGTCATAACTATATGAAATGTTGTATATGAGATTCTATTCTCTATATAGTGATTTTTCAGACTTTCAAAAACGTTTAGAAATAAGATTATACTTGAAAGCATACCAAACAGAGATTTGAATGCTACAAAAACAAAACCAGTCATGAAACTGATTCGTTTCATCTAGTGTAATATGTTCTCAGGTTGCTACACACATTCTACTTTCATTACAAGTCCAAGGAACCACATTTAGTTGTCTTATGTTGTCAGCTGAATGACTGCCTAAGGATAAATTTATTGGTATTGTTATTTTTATTATTACTAATGACTGAAATTCACAGTCACAGACACAAAATGCATACCCTAGAATTCTACTCATGATCACTACATATTCAATAGTGTTGGGCAGAGGTTCCCAAATTTTCTTGGTTAACATCTCACTTGGTGTTTCAGCATTGTTTTCATGGGATATCTAGGTCAAAAAATATTTTGATGGTTCATTTACTAAGGAAGTTAAATTCAAACAACTTAACAAGTATTTAGGAACTGATTTTATGTACAGTAAGTTGAAAATCAAAAACCCTTAACCATCCACCACCATTTCTCAAGACTGTGGGTTCATTATTATGTGCTCCAAAGTTGGTTTCAATTTATTGTGACCTATGAATAAAAGACCTCCAAGAGATGCTGTTCTTAATATCCGGGTCTTCCAAACTGTAGCTTAAAGCTTCCTTTATTGAATATTTCCAACCACAATGCAGACTTCCTCTTTCATCACTTCTTTTTCCTGCTGATCTATTGATGATCTGTTTGTGGCCATTGTAGTAGCTGTATATCTCTTCCCAGCACCACATTTGGAGCTATATGTATCATTAAAAGAAGCTACATTACATCTTCTTTATGAGCTTTACCTGTGTGTGTGTGTGTGTGTGTGTACAGATTTGTCCCAGACACACTATTTTTGGATGCCCAGTGTTTATTTGTTTTTTGAAGAAAGCTGTTTTAGGCATACTCTTCAAATTTATATATGTCATTCTTTTTGAGAAAAGAGTTCATGAAAATTTGAATGAGGATGCAAAGCTAATGTAAGATGGGAAGATCCTTCAAGAGCATAAAACTGAGCTAGGATACCATGTGATAGGAGGTAGGAGGACTGTCTGGGCAAACCATAGGAAACATTAAAGGCACTAGCAGCACAGGCAAAGCAGGAAGGAATTATCAAGAAGATAGATAAACATTTCATCTTATCCATACCACCTACCCACCAAGCCCTTAGTATTATCACCAGAAAGAGGAATTCTGTGTTCTGTTTTTATCAGCTAAATTTATGGTCTCACACCATGTTATTTCTGTGGAAATTGCCATTGGGTGTGTGGGTGGTGTTAAGTTTTAAAAGCTTCTTTCATTATTTTTTCATATTAAGGCTGTTTATTTCTCATTTTAGTTCAGCAGTATTTGTCCCTCTCAGTGATGCAAAAAGAGCAGCATGACAAGGAGATGAGACATGCTGTTGAGCTGAGGAAAACCAACCAACAGTACCATGTATGGTGCTGATAGCCACCAACTCAGCAGTTTGGTCTCTAAAATATAAATAACCTTCCTATGGCCTCTAATTGTCACTGCCGAAAAGCTTAAATAAACTGATTGAATAGTTTTAAACCCTCTTGCTGAGGCATTCATTCATTTTAGTATTTTATTTTAAACATTTATATTCCACCCTTCTCAACCCGCAGGGGACTCAGAACAGAGCACAACATCTTTTTCACTATTTTATTGAGATTGGTCATTGCTCTCCTCTCAAGAAATAAATGTCTTCTGATTTTTAAAATGTTGTTTATAAAACTGAAAATTCCCCAAAGCTCAATGGATAAGCGAAATGTTCTGAAACTTGATGGGCTAACAGTGGTAAATGTGTTCTACCATTATAAAAGTTTTACCCCAATAGCTATAAAGTGAGGGAGAAAGGAGCCCCTGAAGCTTCCTCATTTGTGCAATTACTATAATGAAAGAGTAATGACATTTCATTATTCTCACTATAGTAATGAAATTTTCACTAATTATACTTTTTAAACACTTTAAAATCAAAACACTGGCACCCCCTAATTTTGTAATGAGTTTTGAACCAATTTTTTTATTGATCGCACAGCCCTAGTCATAATCCACATTCCACATAGCAAAACTACCGTATTTTCTGGCATATAAGACTACTTTTTAACTCAAGAAAATCTTCTCAAAAGTCAGGGGTCATCATATACGTGGGAGTCGTCTTATATGTGGGTGTTGACTTATACAGCAGGAGTCGTCTTATATGTTGGGAGTCAACTTATAGAGTGGGTGCTGAAACTTCCAATCAGGATTGGAGGATCTGTGGTTGCCACATATGGTGAGGGGAGCTCAAAAATGGCAGTGGACGTGTCCCTGCCGTATACAGTAACTGCATGAAAGCATTAAGGGCAATGCTGTACAAGTACGGTAGAAGAAAATTCATTCATCAGGATTCATGGACTTAATGCAGTCCCGATGGTGAGGTGAAGTGGTGTCTCACCGGAAAGGTGTAAGTGAAGGGCGGAGCAAGTTTCAGGCATCCAGTGCGCCCAGGGTATGGAAAAAAGAGATAGAGTGACTCTGGGCCCAGAAAAACACACCTCTTTTACCTGTCTGACCCACCCTTGTATCCTATTACCTTACCTCCTCCTCTGCCTCTCAGATCTCGTTCCTGAAGACTGCAGTGAAGTGGTGCAGGTGTGCATGTGTGGGATCTGAGAGGCAGAGAAGGAGAAACAGTAGTAGGAAAATTACCACATTGAAATAAAATCTGATGCTTTTTAGATTTTTATTTGGTGTGCATTGCAAAAGGGGTAGTCTTATATGGCAAGTATATCCCAAACTCTATATTTTAACTGGGAAAGTTGGGGGTCGTCTTATATGCCCAGTCCTCTTATACACCCAGTCATCATATACGCCGGAAAATAGGGTATTTTCTTTAATCCCAATACAAAGCTGACTATAAATGTACCCATAGTGCCAGCAAATATTATGCCAAGAAACTGGCCAATGAGGTAATAACCAAAATGAGAATTTAGATTCTGATTTAATCTTCAGGACCCTTAGTTATAAGTGTATAGTCTAGGATTGCAGTTCATTTCTCTGTTCTTTTAAGGCCAAAGTGGAAATTGTTCTGCCTTCCAGATACTTAACTATAGCTCCTGGCATTCTTTGCTGCCAAGGGTTTATGAAAAATTCAATCCAAAATAATCGAAAGAGTCACACAATTCCTACTGCTGCTTTAATGGCAAGTACTCTTCCAGAGTGAGTGGGAAGAGGATCATAGAGTAGCTTGCAATGATTTTCCCTTCCCATTTCTTTTTTAAAAGGCAATTGTTCATATAGTTGATATAAAAACGGTTTATGTTTAAAATTCTGGAGAGCTACTACCAGTAGACAATATCCCAGGCCGAGGTGAGCAAATAGTTGGATCCAGTTAATGTAAGGCAGCTCCTCCTGTACGAATGATTTGTTCAGTTAACACCTAGCCTTAGTGTTGCCTGTTAATCACCAGAGTATTTTGTTCAAGACCCTGATGCTGCATCTTCTTTAGTATCAGCTCCATGTCTGTCAAGCTTCCATCCACATAATGCATCCCAGTAGTCAAACAACTTACTCTGGTTAATATATTGTAAATTCACAGAGAATATATTCAGGTCCCCAAGTCAAATTGGAAAAGCATAATATTTGCTCTTAGAAATTAAAATCAGAAATGTTCATTGTATCCTTGGGAGTAGTTCTACCTGTATTTTTTGCCCTCTTCATTTATTATTAGGGCTGTGCAAAAAGCTGTTTGTAACTTGTATGTTGGATGTATTTCATACAATACATATATATGACACTATATTAAGAAATGCTGGAAATGTTCATGCAAAAAAACTTAAGATTCAAAACACTGACCTATGACTTTTCATAACAGTTTTCATAAGTCTCGTGAATGGCTCCAGGTCTCTGTTTCAGGTGCCATTTCTCCCCCCAAAGAGCTGAGTTTGGCTCCCTCAAATGGTCCCAAGGCTCTTTCTACAAAGGAGATGGTGGGAGAGAGAGAGAGATTCCTGGAAGGGTGGCTGGGCAATAAATAAGCCCCTCAGGCACATGACCAGCCCAAAGAGAGACATGCAGAGACCAAACTCACATTGAGGCTTTATATGCGGGAAGTGTCACCTTGAGTCACCTTCGGGCAGAGAAAGTTGGCATAGAAATACCATAAATAAATAAATAAATGAGCAGAATTGTGGGAAATGTAGTTTAGGGCAGGGCCTTTTGAATTCTCAGCCACAGGGCTCCTCACCTTCCCAAACTATATTTCCCAGAAATCTGTTTACCATTTGTTCCCCTTCCTCTTCCCTGAAAGTTTTGGTGGGGGAAAACTCATGTTCATTCTCTGAAGGGATTTTGAGATAAAGGGGGAGTGTTTGGAGTTGAATCAACCCTATGAGGTAGCCTAAGTTGAGAGACAGTAACTCCAAAGTTCACCAAGTAAACATCATTTCAAAGGCATCTACTGGGGTTCCTTTGAATATGCTTTTCCTGCCTAGCAGAAGGGCATTGGACTGGATGGCCCATGGAGTTTTCTAGTTAAAGAGTACTGTTAAGTTTATGTTGGTTAAAATTGCTTAAAATTGGTTGATATGCAAATCATTCTGAAACTTGAAGGGAATAATGCCCTTATTGTGTTTATGATTATGTTGTATAATTAAAAATAGAAATTCAAGGAAATAAGTCTTGCAGATTTTTAAAAAAAATAATGTGGTTTATAAAAACTTATTTTAAATCCCAAAATATCAGGATATATGTGAAATGTTCTGAAACTTGAGAGGGGGAAACAGTGGTAAATGTATTATACAATAGTAGCAAGTTTGATCCTGATAGCTCTAAAATGAGGGATAAAGGAGCCCCAGGAATTTCCCCATTTGCGCAATTACATAACAAAAAAGGAACAAAATTTTCATGATATTTGTTATAGTTACAATACAGGTACCTTATGATATTTTAGAAACAATTTGCCACCACCCCCTAATTTAGTAATGAATATTGAAACATTTATTTCATTGATTGCACAGACCTATTGATTACATTGCTCAAAATCCCTCCATCAGATCTTGGAGTCAACCAACTAAAATTCACTAAATGCTGTGACCTCTCTGTTTTTTTCTTGCTTAGGCAAATTTTAATTGACTATTGGTTTTGGTTGCAAATTTCTGAATCAGAGATAAAACTAAAGTCTTCAAGACTTGTTTTATAAGTATCATTGTTTTTCTCTCTTAGATAAACTCTGCATTGTGGATAAGTAATCTATAGTCTATGTTGGCTTAGGGGGTCATTTATAGCTATAGCTACAACACATCATGGAGATTAGTTGGCATAGCTGAGATTCAGCTTGATTCATAAGTATTCCAGGAGCTGGATGCATCAGGACTCATCAGACAAATGCTAGTAGAATTGGTAAATATTCCTGCCCAAGTTTTCCTCTCGTGCATCGTGATGCTATCTGTAATATCTTGTATTATGCTGTTATTTGTGACAAGTTGTGTACGGAGGAATCCTCATTTTTATTGCATACTCCTGTGGAAAATAGAAGTACTAACAAGAAAAAACAGTCAGAGTGGAAGAAAATTCAACTTTATTGAATGATCATTTCAATATTTTGGTATAAAAGTTGCAACACCTGTCGCATAAAGTGGCTGGAATCCTATCAGCTAGTCCTGACGAAAGATTGCTGTCATTGCTATTTGCTGTTAAGTTGGCTTCCTTTTATGTTATTCCTATGAAGGAAAGGTGTCTTTCAACATTGGTCATCAAGAGCTGTGCTAGCAAACTCAGTGCTCTGGTTTTCTTGAATGAGTCTATTCGCCTGCAATGTGGTCTTCTGCTTTTCTTATTGTCTTCCACTTTATTGGCAATTCTTATATTTTACATAAATCATGCCATCTCACAAATTCAAGTGCTTGAATGAAAATGCACTACAGTTTCAAACACAAAGAAATTCACAGAGTGTGAAATTCTAAGTGAACAAAAGTGCGACCTCATTCTAGCAGACTAAATAAGGAAATATATAGGGAGGACAATATTAATCAAGCAGTAAAGATAGTGACCAACTTAGAATGCTATCTGCTGTGCCGTCACTTCACAGTAAGTAAGCCAATATAGCAGGCGGTAATAAGATGAGAACTGCTATAGCCTATGGTGTTGATAGATACCTCAAGGAACAATTTCACATAGCAGTAATGCTAAATGAGCATTTTGTTTCAGAAAGTATGGTTTCTTGTTCACTGCAAGGAGTAGCTTCTTATGAGTGGTGATTATGCAAAGCAGTCACCACTAATATGTTTTCGTTTCTTAATTACACTCAGTGTGTTTTGTAAGTGACTGCCAAGTTTATTTCATGAATGTGCATTTGCTTATGAAGGATTATAAGCATTTGGTGTCTGTGGACCATCCAAAATCAAATCAATTGAACCTTAGCAGCAATCTCTTACCTCCCAAACACATTCTTAATTAACACACAGTGGGGAGGTTGGAAATAGGCACTTTTTGTCTCATTATGTAATCTGCAAGCCTCAGGATAAGCAATGTGTGGAATCAAGTTAAAGGCTTTTTTTTAAAAAAAAGCAAATGCAAGGAATTGATATTTTGAGATGATCTGGCACAGAACAATGAGTCTGGCAACACAATTAGCAAAATGTGCATTACTTTGCTTCTGTTAGAGGCAAGAGAAAGAAGAGAATATTCATGGCATTAAGAGAAAAGAATGAGATGTGAAATGACAGTGCCATTAGGAAGGAAGGTCAGGGTTTCTTTTTGTTTGCATTGGAAGGGACTGGCAAATGATTCAAAAGAAAAATGGGAATTGTTTTTCCATCCTATGCAGAAAACAACTGGCCACGCTGTTCATTTCTGAGCAAGGCCTTTGACACTCATGAGTTGGTAGCTAAACTACATCTTACATGTAGTGATATTTTTGGGGCTGAATTCAGGGATGAATTAGAAGCAAAGTGAGAAAACCACAACCATTTTGGCTTTCACTTATGCCAAATTGTCCTGTAATAGTCATGCATCCCTACTCTTGCATCAGACCGAACCATTTGATTTCAACTTGCTTAAAATTAAATTTAGCATGCTCCACTTCAGGCAGTGATGATTTGTGAGTCTTTGCCTCAAACTTACCACTTCATCACATTGAAAAATTTCCTCCTCATAGGACACTTCAGCCTCTTTTCAAGCATTGAGAGGCACTGAGCTCATCACATGAGTTAAACTACTTCTGACTGTCATGAATGACTTTTCAATAACTTTATAGCAATTTCCAGTGTGAGAGGGCATTCATCCACATGCACCCAAAATATTACCATATAATAATAATACTAATAATAATACTTTATTTCTAACCTGCATCCATCTCCCCGGAGGGGACTCGGAGTGGCTCACATGGGGCCGTGCCCGAACAACACATCATAAAATATCAACAACATAAGAAAACAATAAACATAATAAAAGCAATGAACACAATAAAATACATCTGTGAAAACACAACAATACAGGTGAATCTAAAAAGAAAACCAACAGGGTGGGCCACATAGACATACAGGATGTTTAAAAACTCGGGGAGATAACTGGAGTAGTGTCGAATGCAAAGAGTCACATAGGGGGAAAAAGGTCTCACAGAAACAGGGGCATTTAGAAGCTTAATCTCCGAAGCCCAGGTGGAAGAACCAGGTTTTCAGTTGCTTTCTGAAGGATTCCAATGAGGGGGCATTCCTAATCTCTCCCAGGAGGGAATTCCAGAGGCAGGGGGCCACAATGGAAAAGGCTTTCTCCCTAGTGCTCACAAGCCGAGTCACAAGCTGAGACTGGCAGGGGCGAGAGGAGGGCCTCCCCTGAGGAGAGAAGGGCTGGTTCATGGGAGGAGAGCTGGTCACAAAGGTAGGCGGATCCCAAACCATTTAGGGCTTTGTAGGTAATCACCTGCACCTTGAATTGGGCTCAGGAAATGAACGGCAGCCAGTGGAGCTCTTTGAACCATATCCTTTTCACCCTCCTTGGAGAAGCACCTGTTAGGCCAGACCATGCTTTCCTGCAGCCTGCCAACGCATAGTTCCAAAACTTCAATAACGCCATAACTTCAAAACGCCAAAATGCATCTTTTCCCTAAGCACAATTCCAAGGACCAGATCTCTGTTTTCCATACAGCAGAACCTGACTCCCTGCACAAAATCTAAGACTCCAGAATCACACTTCTTCCTCTTCCCTTGAGAAAGAAGCCCCAAAGTGACCAGAATCATGCTTTCCCATAGCATATCTGACACTCTCCATAGGTACACTATCTCTCTCCTTCCCATGGAGCAGAGCATAGTGGGTGGAACAGACTCCTCAGGACTGCCACAATTTGAGCATTTTTAGATTGATTCTTTTATAGGAATATTCTACTGATTTAGTCCCAAAGTTGTAAATTAATGATAGACATCTTCCATTCTGGATCCATCTCAGTTTCCTGGCCAGATGTTGATCTTCTTGATTGGTGTTGATTTTATGTTGACTTCCTTCTTAACAAACATTTCTTTAACTTGAAAAAAACCATTGTCATACTTCTTATCAATTCTCATTAGCAAATTTTTAATTATGGTCCAGCAATTTTAATTATAGTCCAGCAAGCAGCAAGCAGGTAGATGGTCATTGCAGGCATTAATATTATACTGGTGCTTCCAAAATTATTAACTCCAGCCACACATCCTTCCATTCTACTCATTCATACCCACACATCATTTTAAATTCACATTTCGCCAATTTTTGTGACATAACTGTCATGCATAGCTCTCTGTTGCTGAAAAGAAGCAGAAGTGTCTTGAAAGGAGGGAACTCAGGTAATCTGAACTCATCACATTGAGAAATTTCCCCCTTATAGGACATTTCAGCCTTTTTTCAAGAATGTAGAGGCACGGAGCACATTGTATGTTCCATTTTAATGTTTCTGGTCATTGGTTTTTATTTATTTATTTATTATCTTCATTTCTACCTCACCCTTCTCCCACAAGGGGACTCAGGGTGGTTTTTGTTGAACCTTGTCTGATGGAGTTTCAAAGCAGCTGTTTTGTTTTGGGGTTTTTTTTCAATTTAATTGTGTTTTATCTGGATTGTTGTATTTTATGATGCTCTTATTTTAATTGTCTTTTTGTTTTAATTGATTGCTTTGCTTTGCTTCTATGTCTTGTGGACATTCTGTCCCATATGTAAGTCACCCTGAGTCCCTTTGGGGAGATTGCGGCGGGGTATAAGAAAAAAGTTATTATTGTTCCAGAGTTGAAATTAGGCTGAAATTAGGCTGAAATGTCCCAAAAGTTGGGAACTCTGAACATGGATCAGCAATCATGTTCAGAGCTCCTGCCTCTTTTTTTAAAAATAAAGCTTTTATTGATTAAAATACAACAGCGACAATGTCACAACATTTTAAAAAACAACATATGACAGATGGGTAGAGGAGGGGTGGGGGTGGGAAGGGAAGTTGGGGGTAGGGGTGGGTACAAGGGGAGCGCCACATCAGGGTTAACCGGGGTAACTGAAACAGGTAGGTTAACTTCACCCGGTGGTACAAACTATGCCTTTATCTTGCTTACAGAGCCATACTACATGTCCTTTTATTTACCCTTTATATCCAGAACCCTTTCAAATCAATGGTTTTTTTCTTTTTAATATATATAACAAATAATTTCCAGGTTTCCATGAACTGATTAGATGTTCCTTGTCTTAACAAATATGTCAATTTGTCAAGCTCCGCAATTTCCAACAATTTATATATCAATTCTTCCTCCTTTGGAGTTTCTGGCTTTTTCCAATACCTGGCCAGCGTTATTCTGGCTGCTGATGTAATATAGCAAAGTAGTTTCTCCTTCTCTTTTCCCAGAGATTTTGTATCTATAACATTTAAAAGAAAAAATTCTGGTTTTAATTCCACCTTATTTTGCAAAATTTCGTGTGTCATTTTATGGACCATTAACCAGTACTTTTTAACAGTTCCACAAGACCAGCATTGGTGGAAGAATGTTCCTCTGTCCCTATGACAGTTCCAGCACCTATCCCGCCCATTTTTATATATTTTTGCTAGCTGGACCGGTGTAATATACCACCTATATAGTACTTTCAACTGATTTTCTTTTTCTTTTTTTAAAAAAAATAATGTTTATTAATTTTCACACATAAAGTTTTAAAACACACACACTAACGAGCTCTTCACATAGGTGCTGGTAGCGTACATAAAACAAAACAGCACTAAACAGACAGACACTACATGAGTACGTCCCACCTATAGACCCGCCTCTTGTAGCCCCCTACTTGGGGTTATCTATGTTCAATTCACTTAATTAAGAAAACAGAGAAACCGATGTACTTTAGCATGGCATCCTAACATAAAGTCTAATCCCTTAGATAGCCTAAAACGCAAAGTTCTTCCATCCTTCAAAGTTATATTGTTTTAGGAACATCACCACCCCCTTCCAGTCTGTGTTCTTGCGGTTATCTGTCGCCAATTTTTGAGTAAGCATGTCCATTTTCATGATCTCGGAGAGTTTGGCGGACCAATCTTCAATGTTCGGTGTTGTAGCTTCTTTCCAGGACCTTGCCAAGGTCAATCTAGCTGCAATGATACAATACACAAAAATTCTTTCAGTATTTCTATCAACCTCAAAGTCTAGGAGGCCCAGTAGGAAATATTCTGGTTTTAATTGGCACTTCAATTTCAGCATATTAACCATTATCTTATGTAACTTTATCCATTTTTTTTCACTAACTTACAGTTCCACCATAGGTGCATAAGGCTTCCCACCTCCGACTTACATTTCCAACATAGATGGCTATAGTTTTTGTTATATCGAGCAATTTTTTCAGGAGTATGGTACCACCTATGGAAAATCTTTATATTATTTTCCTTTAAGTCGTAAGAGTATGTGTAGCCCCAATGCACTTTCCAAATCCTTTCCCATTGAGCCAGGGGGACTTCATGGCCTAGGTCTTGAGCCCACCTGATCATGCAAGTTTTTATTGTTTCCTGCTCAGTTTTTACTTCGAGCAGTTTCTGATAAAGTATGGTTAATTTCTTAGTTTTTTTCTGTAATACTTTGTCCCAGAATTGATGTTTTTTCGAGAAGCCTAGTTCTTTGTCTCTGTTGAAAATCTCTCTTATTTGTAAGTAATGTAGCCAATTCATGGAACCATCCAGATCTCTTAGTTCACTAAAGTCTTTTAGAATCCATACTTTATTCTCTTCTCTATGTATGTCGCTGTACCTTAACCATTCCCTCCTTCCATATTGTCTCCTAAAGAAGGCTTCCTGCGGGGATACCCACAGTGGGGTTTTTTCATACAAGAACTCTGAAACAGCCATATTCTCAGGAGCGACCTTCTTATGGGGTGGTTCTTAAAAATTTTCTCAATTCGAACTCTATCATAACACAGGTAGCTATGCCACCCCACCCTGAGGTCGTAGCCCTCAATTGCAAGTAGGGTTTCTTTTTCCAAATTTGCCCGTTCACTTATCGAGTCCAAGGCACATGCCTCGTAGTATACTTGGAGATCAGGAACCCCCGAACCACCTCTATTTTTTACATCAATCATATTTAAGCAATTTATTCTGGGGCGTTTCCCTTTCCAGATAAACTTTGTTATGTCCCTTCTCCAACTGGAAAAGAGCTTGTCATTACTTAGGATGGGTAAGTTTTGGAAAAGATAGAGCATCTTTGGAAGGATATTCATTTTAATTAGGGATATCCTACCGAGGAGGGATAGGTTCAGGTGTTTCCTCTTATCCAAATTTCCCTTTACTTCTTTCCAAATTACTTCGTAATTGTTTTTGACCAGATTTATATTATTTGGAGTCAGTACAATACCTAGATATTTCACTTTATTGGTGATTTCCATCCCGGTTGCTCTTTCAATTTCATCTTTCTCTTTTTGTGGGATGTTTTTGACCAGTATTTTGGTTTTCTTCCTGTTTATGTTTAGACCCATTGCTTCTCCAAAATTTTCTATTTTCTTTAGCCACTTGTTAATATTTTCTAAGGGGTTTTCTATTATGCAAACGAGGTCGTCGGCAAATGCCCTAATCTTCAATGAATCTTTGTTTATTTTCAGTCCCATCAGGTTTTTATCTTCCCTTATCTCCTGTAGCAGTAGTTCAAGAGTCAGGATAAATATCAACGGGGAGAGAGGGCAGCCTTGCCTCGTACCTTTCTCTATAGGAAATGCCTCTGTTTTCCCCCCGTTGATCATTATCCTTGCCTGTTGCTGTGTATATATTGCCTGTATTGCGTTACAAAAGTGGAAACCTAAATCCAGCTCTTTTATCAGTAGGGTTATAAAGTCCCAGTTGACTCGGTCGAAGGCCTTCTCCGCATCTAAAAATAGGAAGGCTACTTTCTCCTGGATATTCTGCCTGTAATATTCGACCGAGTCAACTAGGATTCGGACATTATCCTTACCCTGCCTCCCCGGCAGGAAACCTGTTTGTTCAGGACCTACCCATTCACTCAGGAATGGCTTCAGTCTTCCCGCCAATATGCTTTATTCTGGCTGCTGATGTAATATAGCAAAGTAGTTTCTCCTTCTCTTTTCCCAGAGATTTTGTATCTATAACATTTAAAAGAAAGATTTCTGGTTTTAATTCCACCTTATTTTGCAAAATTTCCTGTGTCATTTTATGGACCATTAACCAGTACTTTTTAACAGTTCCACAAGACCACCATTGGTGGAAGAATGTTCCTCTGTCCCTATGACAGTTCCAGCACCTATCCCGCCCATTTTTATATATTTTTGCTAGCTGGACCGGTGTAATATACCACCTATATAGTACTTTTAACTGATTTTCTCTTAATGAGTATGCGTAGGTGAAATTTAATCTATACTTCCACACTGTTTCCCATTCTTTAAGTGGAATATTATGTCCTATATTATCTTTCCATTTAACCATATACTCTTTTATTGGTTTTTTTCATGTCTATTCCCCAGAATAAATTTGTATAGTTTACTTACTCTTTTCTTGTCAAGTTGAGTCAGTATTTTCCCTCCTACAGTTGGTGTTTCCTCCCATCCTGTTTGTCTATCCTCCTTATATCTCATTTTTATTTGGTTATATTGGAACCAATTAAATCTGTATTCTCTTAAGTCTTCTTGTGTCTTCAGGTTAAAGCTGTTATTTTCCTTTTTAAATATTTCTCTATATGTTGGCCACTTTTCTTTCCCTGTCTTTATTACTTGAATGGCTTCTACTGGGGAGGCCCACAAGGAGTATTTCCTACATATTATTTCCTTGTATTTATTCCATGTTTTTAAGAGGGGAGCTTTTATTATGTGGTTTTAAAAAAAATTGTCAAGTTTTTCTTTATTATAAAATAAGTACCCATGCCACCCATATTTATTTTCCCATCCTTCCAGATCCAGTAGTTTCCCGTCCTTCAAATCTATCCATTCTTTTAGATTTTCCAGGCGGTTAGCTTTGTAGTAGGCTATAAGATCAGGGAGACCAAATCCTCCATTTTCTGGGAGTTCTTGAAGGTATTTCTGTTTAATTCTGGCCTTTTTCCCTCTCCAGATGAAATTTGCTAACTCCGTTTGCCATCTTTTTAACAAAGTATAATTTTTTAGTACAGGTAACATTTGAAACAAAAAATTTAATCTAGGGAAGATTTTCATTTTGATTGTGGATATTTTCCCCAACAGAGAGAGATTGAGATTCTTCCAGCTATTTAAGTATTCTTTGATTTGAGTCCAGATCTTTTCATAATTATTTTTTATTAATTGGCAGTTTTTTTGTGTTATATTTATTCCCAGATATTTGACATTTTTTACTATGGTTATACCATATTTTTTTCTATCTCTTGTGATTCTTTTTTGTCCATGTTTTTTACTATAATTTGAGATTTGTTTTTGTTTAGTTTAAATCCAGATATTTTACCGAAGGTCTCTATTTTTTGAATCCATTTATCCATATTTTCCGCTGGATTTTCGATTAGGCAAGCCAAATCATCCGCAAAAGCATATATTTTGTATTTTTTATTCCTTATTGTCAAGCCTTTTATATCATCATCATTTATTATTTCTTTTAAAAGCAATTCTAATACAAAATTAAAGATCAAGGGAGAGAGGGGACATCCCTTTCTCGTTCCTTTATTGATTTATATCTTTTTTGATTTTTGTCCGTTAACTACAATATATGCCTCTTGAGATTTATAGATTGCTTTTATAGCTGAAATGAAGTTAAATCCCAAATCCATCTCTGTCAGGAGATCTTCTATCGTTCTCCAACTTACTTGGTCGAAGGCCTTTTCCGCATCCAAAAATGCTATGGCGGCCTTCGTCCCTATGTTTTCGTCTAGGAATTCTATTGCATTTATTATATTCCTGATATTCTTTTTCATCTGTCTGTTGGGTAAAAAACCAGCTTGATTTTCATTAATCCAGTTATTAAGAAATGATTTAAATCTTGAAGCGAGGATATTAGCAGTGTTATGTCACGATCACGGACGTAGCGGGCCCCTTAATCACACACACAGAGACGTACTGAAGGCTAACTACTTTAGTGAGTATAAAAACAGTTCCAAAGAGTATATAGTCAATAATAAGCAATAGTCCAATAATAGTAAGCAAGATTGTCCAAAAGGTAGTAAGCAGTATTGTCCAAAGGAACGTAGCAAAGAGGCTTGAAGCTTGGCAAGGCTCCACAAGGCTATGTGGATCAGGAACAAAGGCAAGGCTCCACAAATCTATGTGGATCAGGAACAAAGGCAAGGCAAGGCAAGGCTTGATGACCACGGCTTAGCTTGTGGTCCCACTCCGCTTCACGCCTATCCAGGAAAGACGTGGCCGGAGAACTGGGGATGCGTTCCCAGGGACCCTATACTTAATCCTTCGGCCGAGGTCCGCGACGCTCTAGGCTTCTCCGTCTCAATCTCTGCTCACGGACCTCGGCCGGTCTAGGACCCTAGACCAAGCCCTCCTGGTAGATTCAATGTCCCGTCTCCTATCGAAGGAGCGACCTTGCCTCTCAGCAGCTGTGTCGCTATCTTCCTGAGAACTTTCCTCCCTAGCACTTTCCCATTCGGCCGTCCATGTTTACACTTTCAAACTCCTGGGAATTCCTCCCCGGGGTGGTCATAACTCCCTTCGCTGCTTCCCATCTCCACCTGGTTATCGGAATCTATGCTGGGCCCAAACATCTTTTCATCCCATGCCAAGCTCTCTGCAGGCGGGCGAGGCCCATCCGAAGGGCCCTGTGCTTCACCCCAGTCATCTAGCTCATCCTCTGAATCCACTTCTGCTGCTGCAGGCCCTAAAGCTAATGGAACCCCAGGACCTATTCCCTGCCCTCCAGGCACGAACGAGAACTGCTGTGCTACACTATCCCCCCCTCAGGGCCCCTCCGAGGCCGCCCTCGAGGTTTGGGTTTGTCAGGGTACTTGCGGTGAAAACGAGCCACCAGATCCGGAGCATGGACATCCCGAGCCGGGTCCATGAGCGTTCTTCGGGCCCAGCCCCTTCCAGTCAAGCAAATACTCCAACTTCCGGTAGCGGATGCGAGCATCCAAGATGTCCTGGACCTCCAACTCCTCCTCGCCATCGCGCATCACAGGGGGAGGAGGCGGCTGCGTCACGTCAGGCCGCACCCCCTTCGCCGGGCGGAGCAACGAGCGATGAAACACCGGGTGGAGCTTCATGTCCGCTGGGAGTTGTAGTTTGAAGGAAACAGGCCCCACCTTCTCCAAAACTTTGTAGGGACCCAAAAATCTCGCGTCCAGCTTGCGGCTGGGTCGCTGCGTGGGCAAATTCTTGGTGGACAGCCAAACTTTATCCCCCACGAGGATCTCAGGACCCTCCTGGCGCCGCCGATCAGCCATCCGCTTGTAGTCAGCTTTCGCCTGGTCAATTGGGTGCGTAGCAAGTCTTGCAAGGCAGTGAGCTCTCGAAGCCAATCCTTAGCCTCGAAACGTCCCCGGACGGATCCACCGGCGGGTAGAACCGGGGTGGTGTCCATAGTTAGCAAAGAAAGGAGTCTCTTTGATGGATTCCTGCGTCGCATTGTTGTAAGCAAACTCTGCCAAAGACAACAAGGACGCCCAGTTGTTTTGCTGATAGTTGACATAGCAGCGCAAGTACTGCTCAAGGTGGCATTAACCCTTTCGGTTTGCCCATCGGTCTGCGGGTGATGAGCCGTGGACATCCGCACATCAATCCCCAGCAACTTCTGGACAGCCTTCCAGAACTGGGAAGTGAATTGGGTGCCCGGTCCGTCACCAAACTCTGTGGAAGTCCATGCAGCGAAACACATGTTGCACAAACATATCAGCAGTCTCCTTGGCAGTAGGCACCCCCCACACAGGGGATGAAGTGTCCCATCTTGGTGAAACAGTCCACCACGACCAGTATCGTGGTGAAACCCTTGGACTTGGGGAGGTCGGTGATGAAATCAGCCGAAATCATCTTCCAGGGAGCAGAGGGGGTCGGGAGCGGCTGGAGCAAACCGGCCGGCTTGCCCCCCTGGTTCTTAGCCCGCTGGCACACAGGGCAGGATCCCACATAGTCCTCCACATCCCTCCGCACTTTAAGCCACCAGAAGTCCCGTAGGACCAGTTGCAAAGTCTTGAAAAGCCCAAAATGGCCTGCGGCCCGGCTATCGTGGCAAAGCTTGAGAATGTCCTCCCGCTCGGGCCCAGGGGAAACATAGACCGAGTCCCGGTGGTAGAGCACCGCGTTCTTTACCTGGAAAGGGGCTTGGGGCCCCTTGGTCAGCTGCTCTTGCACCCACGGGTCGGTCCGCTGGCGGCGTGAACGCGCACACTCAAAGGTCTCTTGTCAGCAGGGGCCGGCGGGGCCGCGGGAGGGTGGACAGGGAGCGCCCGAGCAGCCGCAAAGTTCTCCGCTTTGAGCAACCTGGCCTCCGCCGGCCCGGCCCCATCGCGACCGTACTCCGGCTTTCGGGACAACGCATCAGCTTGCTTGGTCTGCTTGGGGGTCACATAGTGAATGCGGAAAGTGAATCGCTCAAAGAACAGGGACCATCTCTGTTGCCTCTGGTTCAATTTGCGCTGGGTCTTCAAGTGCTCCAAATTCCGGTGGTCGGTGTGAACCTCCACCGGGAACTTGGCCCCTTCAAGCAGGTGTCTCCAGACTTCAAACGCCACCTTGATGGCCAAAAGTTCCTTCTCCCAAATGGTATAGTTCTTTTCCGGGGCCGTCAGCTGCCGGGAATAGTAGGCACAGGGCAACAAGTCCGTCCCCTGAGGCTGTAGCAGGATCGCTCCCACCGCCACATCCGACGCATCGGCCTGGACGATGAAAGGGGTGCGGGGTTGGGGTGCTGCAGAAGCGGCTGAGTGGTGAACAGCTGCTTTAACTTGCGGAACCCACATCTGCTTCCGAGTCCACCGGAAAGGCACCTTTCCCGCAAACACTGGGTGATAGGATCAGCCCACTTGGCAAAGTCAGGAATGAACTTTCTGTAGTAGTTGGCAAAGCCCAGGAATCGTTGAATGTCTTTCTTGCTGGCCGGGGCCGCCCAGTCAACCACGGCTTGGACCTTGGTGTCATCCATGGCGATGCCCGTAGGAGAGATCGGTAGCCCAGAAAGTCCACCTCCCGCAGATCAAAGCACATTTCTCCAGCTTAGCATAGAGCCCGTGAGCTCTGAGTCTCTGGAGCACCTCCTTGACATGGCGGTCATGGGTCGCCTGATCTGGAGAAAAGATCAGCAGGTCGTCTAGGTAGACCGCCAAATAGCGGTCCAGCAGGTCTCGGAAAATGTCATTCATGAAATGTTGGAAACAGGCTGGCACAAACCGAATCCCATCACCAGGTATTGAAACTTCCCCACTTGGTCTGGAAGGCCGTCTTCCATTCATCACCCTGGCGAATCCGGACAAGGTTGTAAGCCCCCTCAGGTCCAGTTTAGTGAACACCTTGGCTCCCGCATCCGCTCCAAGAGCTCGGGGATCAAGGGAAGGGGGTAGCGGTTCGGATTGTGATCTTGTTGAGTTCCCTATAGTCATTGCAAAGCCGCAACTCCCCGATTTCTTCTTGACGAACAGAATCGGTGCCCCAGCCGGGATTGGGAGGGCGAATGAACCCCTTCCGCAGATTCTCATCCAGGAAATCTCGGAGAGCCTGTTGCTCTGGTTCCGAGAGAGGGTAGAGTCTCCCAGCGCGGGATTGGGGCCCCGGCTGCAGTTCAATGGCACAGTCATAGGGCCGGTGCGGAGGCAAGCGTTCCGCCTCCTTCTCACTGAAGACATCCCAAAATCCGGCATACTTCTTGGGCAGGGTGGCCACATTCTCCACTTCTTGAGCCTGGCACGCCCGGGCCATCATGCAGTGGCCTTGGCAATGTTCAGAAGAAAAAATTAGCTGTCTCTTGGCCCAGGAAATCTGGGGGTCGTGGAGCGCGAGCCACACAATGCCCAGGACAATGGGGAAATCTGGGAGCTTGGTCACAAGAAAAGAAATGTCCTCCTTATGGGAGCTGGTCCACATCCTGGTAGGGGCTGTATATTGAGTCACAGCCCCGGTTTTCAAAACTCTCCCATCGATAGTCTGGACACCCTTGGGCTCTTGGAGATCAAGAAATTTTAATCCAGCAGACTGGGCATAGTCTGCATCGATGAAGTTGTTGGTGGCCCCGAGTCTATCATGGCATGGACCATCATCGGCCCCTTCTCGGGTGACCACAGGCTGACCATTACAAGGAACAATTGTCCAGTTTGGGTTCAGGGGGAGGTTAGCGACGTCGGCCGAGTGAGCGAACCCTCTTACACCCGGCCGGCCCCTTCCCCCATCGCTTGGATGGCTTCTTCGGCCTCGGGGGCCCCGCCGAGGGCGGCGGAGGCCCGAGGAGTCTTTCCACGCGGTTTCTGGGGGCACTCCTTTGAAAAATGTCCAGCCCCCCGCAGTACCAGCATAAGTTGAGACGCCTTCTCCGCCTGGTCCACTTTGGGCCGTACTTCCCTCCGCCTCAGGTCCACTCGGCAACTGCCCGGCTCCCCCTTCCCTCCTGGCCACAGGTTTCTCCATTGGGGCTTTGTCCCACCGCCTCCTGGTCTGCAGACCAGCTTCCCACCTGAGGCTCAGGGCAATGGCGGCCTCGAGATCATCAGGCCGAGGATGTTTCAACATCTCCTGCTGCATTTCGAATTCAGCCCTGCAGTATAGTGGTACGCATAGCGCGGATACGTTCCACTGCACCTGGGCAGCCAGGACTCAGCGGGAAATATACTGGGACAGGGTTAGATCCTTGATGGTCAGTCGGGCCAAATCTCTCTCAGCCAGCTCTTCATTCACGGGCGCCCCCATGTCACCCTGATCGCGGCTAGGAAGGCCTGCAGCGTGTTGGTATGGGGAGACTGGGCCGGATCAACGCGGTGGCCCACGTTGCTGCGGTTCCTTCCATCAGGTTGAAGATAAACACCACCTTGGCACTATCATTGGCGAACTCATTGTGCCGCTGCTCCAGGTATAGTTCTACTTGGCAAACAAAAACCTCCACCTGAGCCGGGTTGCCACTGAAAGCGGGCCGGTGGGCTCACCCCGGGTGCCGTCCGGCCAGTGCGTAGTTCACCCAATTCCTGCTGCAACGCTTGCACTTGTGCATCCGTTAAGTTAGCCATGGCGACCACTGGCGTGGAACGCTTCTTGCGGCGTCCCGAGCGGCGTCCCGTGGTGTGATAAGGGGTTCTTGGAGTTCTCCGGCCAGCTGTCGCGATCACGGACGTAGCGGGCCCCTTAATCACACACACAGAGACGTACTGAAGGCTAACTACTTTATTGAGTATAAAAACAGTTCCAAAGAGTATATAGTCCAGTAATAAGCAATAGTCCAATAATAGTAAGCAAGATTGTCCAAAAGGTAGTAAGCAGTAGTGTCCAAAGGAACGTAGCAAAGAGGCTTGAAGCTTGGCAAGTCTCCACAAGGCTATGTGGATCAGGAACAAAGGCAAGCCTCCACAAATCTATGTGGATCAGGAACAAAGGCAAGGCAAGGCTTGATGACCACGGCTTAGCTTGTGGTCCCACTCCGCTTCACGCCTATCCAGGAAAGACGTGGCCGGAGAACTGGGGATGCGTTCCCACGGACCCTATACTTAATCCTTCGGCCGAGGTCCGCGACGCTCTAGGCTTCTCCGTCTCCAATCTCTGCTCACGGACCTCGGCCGGTCTAGGACCCTAGACCAAGCCCTCCTGGTAGATTCAATGTCCCGTCTCCTATCGAAGGAGCGACCTTGCCTCTCAGCAGCTGTGTCGCTATCTTCCTGAGAACTTTCCTCCCTGGCACTTTCCCATTCGGCTTCGTCCATGTTTACACTTTCAAACTCCTGGGAATTCCCTCCCCGGGTGTTCATAACTCCCTTCGCTGCTTCCCATCTCCACCTGGTGATCGGAATCTATGCTGGGCCCAAACATCATTTCATCCCATGCCAAGCTCTCTGCAGGCGGCGAGGCCCATCAGGGCCCTGTGCTTCACCCCAGTCATCTAGCTCATCCTCTGAATCCACTTCTGCTGCTGCAGGCCCTAAAGCTAATGGAACCCCAGGACCTAGTCCCTGCCCTCCAGGCACGAACGAGAACTGCTGTGCTACAGGATCTCTTGGTTTTCAGATACTGTTGTTTCTCTTGATTGAAAACAAAACCAAAAAAAGGAATACTGACCTTATGAATTTAAGATGAATGTATTGCCAGCTCTTAGGTTTCCATGTGTGAGTCTGATGGGAAGGCAGAACTCCAAAAAGGTGATTCTCTTCTTCAAAGGGACAATTCTCTCCCTTAAAGCAGGGGTCCTCAAACTATGGACTGTGGCCCACATGTGGCCCGCCAAGGGCATTTATCCAGCCCACTGAGTAGGAGGCCTCCCTCCCTGTGGAATTAGTTTTGGTTCTGCTAACGCAGAGCTCCTTTCATTCTTTCTGTCTCTCCCCCCCCTTTCTCTCCGTTTCAGTCTCTCCCCTTTCCCCCTTTCTTTTTCTTTCTCCCTCCGCCTTTCTCCCTTTTCTCTTTCTCCCTATTTTTTTAGACAAACTCTAAACAGCAACTGCTGCTGCCAGCTATTGGGATTTTCAGCCGTCAGGTGGGTTCTGATCAGCTTTTCATTTTGGGAAATATAGTTTACAGCAGGACCTTTTGCAATATTGGAAGCCTGGCCCTCCCAAACTACAGTTAAGATGGCTCTGATTAGCCACATCCACAGCACCTTCCTTTTGAAAGCACTGGCAAAGATGGGACCAAAGAAATGAGATTTTAAAAGCAATTTAAGTTAGGCTTTACCAAAGTTGCTTATTGGTTATTGAAAATCAAAATGACATTGGGAGACATCCAAACATTACAGAACATTTACGGAAAAAATGGGTAAGTGATTCAAATTGTAAATTCCACCACCCCCCTCCACACACACACACCCCTTTCGTGCATGCCTCGGAACTCCCTTCATATGCAGAAATGTAACAAATCAGGTCCGGGTTCCGATTTTAATCCAAAATTTCGTGCAAGCCTAATGGTTATCCATGCTTTTCCCTCTCAATGTGATGAGGTGGGACTAATTTAAAATCATTTAGGATTGCCCTCTTCTGTTATCTCTAGTTCTTGCTCCCTTTGGCACAAACCTCAGCCTTTTTTACTCCACTTCTGCAGAGTCTTTGCCAGAAGGAAGCAAATCATAGAACATATATTTTATGTTTAAATTGATTTGCTGAAGCCACATATAACTGAGCAGTGGTAGGGATACTATGTGGGGGTCATTTGCCATTACTCAGTTATAGCACTACAATTCTGCTGTAAGTGCCATGGCTGCATCATATTAAATACTGAATTTTTTAGTTTAATGGGCACTAGAGCTTTTAAGGTTGAGAATTCTAAATTCAACCAATTCCAACATCACATAGCATGCAACCATGTCCATTAAAATGGAAACATAATTGTATCATTATTTTTTTCAATTTTCCTCCTTTCCATAGAAATAACACAGGAAAGGTAATTGAGTATGTATTTACTTTTTAACCACACTTCCTCATAAGAAGGAATTTCTTTACCATCAAAGCTTTAGGAAATATCTATTGGTCATGAAAACTCAATCTGCAAAGTATACTAGTTTGCATGGAGAATTGATTTATATCCTGCTCTTTCCACATTTGCTTTGTTAATTGATATAACATGGGATAATGGTAATCTGCTAATAGCTGACTATGGCTTTAGGGGAAATGGAAATGGAAATGTGAAATGCATTACAATGATGAACAGGAATGGGACAAAGATTTATTTGATTAGTATGAAACATGAAGGAAAACAAAAACCACACGTAAATACTTCATCTTTCTGAATCTACTTGCAATATCAATTTCTACATACTTAAGTTCCAAACTTGGATGGAATACTGCAATGAAATCAGTTCAGAAAATATATTTAAATATAGTGGCAATTTAGCATTATTTCCAACAGCTTACAATCTTTTATGGAGTTACTGGCCTAGATAATTTATTTCATTTGTTTTGCATGGACATGGTCAATTACCTACCTCCTACCACAGCATCCAAGAACAACACAGTATTGGGATAACAAAAAGCCACAGCTTGTTTATTGATTACAGGGCTGGGTGCCATGGATAGGTCCTGGACCAGGGACTGGGCAGTCTGCTGCTGACTGATACCCCTTAACCATGCCAGGGGGTGCTGCTGTTGCTGACTGGCTCAATACCAGGACACCATTACTTCCGTACCCTTGCTAACCCACTGGACACTCTTCTTCTCCAAAAAGTGATCCCACTGTAACCAACAAACTCCCAACCATCCAGACAGTCCCAAAAGTGCCCAGTACAACAGAGAAATTGTTCCCCACCATCGCAGTCCCAAAGTTCCCAGTACAACAGTCCCAACTAGTACCCAAATTGTACAATTGAACAGTCCCCAAAATGCTCCAGTTCAACAGTCCAAACAGTCCTCAAAGTGTGCTGTCCAAGAATTCAAAAAGTCTTAAAAGCACAACCAAAGTGTGCTGTCCAACAGTCCAAACTGTTCTAAAAGTATGCCTTCTGATTTGTGCCATGTGCATGAACCAGTGCTCCCTGTGCAGTGTCCCCGATGCCAATAGCAGCCCTGTGTCTTGTGTTTGCAACTTCTCCCTTCCTGTCTGAAGCAGCAGCCATGTGATAATGAGAAAGAGAGCACCTGGCAGTCTCCTTCAAGGAACGAGGCCTGGTCAAATGTACAAGGCATAGGCAGAAGATTTCCAACATCCTATTTTTAAATGACATCCATGGAGACTCCACCTGCAGCAGCTGTGGTAGCTGGACCAATCCTGAAAGAGTGCCCCCCCCCCCCAAATTTGGCATGCAGGAGGCCAAAGTCCATAATCTACAGAAGATAGTTAGGAACTGGTACCTGATGAGGGGGCTCCCGTCTTGGTGTACAAGCAGCAGGCCTAGGGTTGGGTTTTAGGAGCATAAGAACCAAGCCAGGGGTTGAAGTGGGCAAAGCTGTCCTGACTCCAATGTGTGAATGGTGAGGAAAACCCCATTATCTCCCTGATCTGTTTTGGAATTATGCACACAAAGCTCCAGTGAGTTACCCTGCATGGATACAGAAGGCTTGGCATGATCATGACCCATAGAGTGGTTATGTTTCAGAAGGTATGGAAGAGGTTAATCTTCCTCCTACCTCTAGAGGGCAATCTGTAGGTAATTTATAGGCAGTAGCAATTAAGGGTGGAGGCCTGCAAGAGAGAGTATGCAGCTGTGATCAGCTGCATTAAAAGAACCTTGCAGAGTCTGCTCTTTGGGAGAAAAGTATTTACTATATTTGGCTGGTGGTGTTTTTCCTGGGTTGGTGGATTATGGTATCCAGATCTGTATCATGAACTCTTGTAAATGTTGTACCTTGTTGAACCTTGAACCAAGAAGATTATTGTGTTGGTGAACCTTCTAGCATTTGTATCCTGCTGTGGGCCTTGATTAACCGCGAATCCCTGAACTGATCCTTAACTACTGTGTTTGTACTACCCTTGAACTTTTGCTTCTCTGGCTTGACTCATGGAAAGATGACTACATTTTAGACGCTTGTTTCTTGGACATTTATCATTGAATTCTTGGTGTTTGTAGTACACTCCTTGTTGTCTTTACCTTATATTATATTAGCTATCTTTATGTTTTGAACAGGAATCTTGAAATAGCCAAAGTGTTTAAGTTCATGTCTCAAGTAAAATAGCTTTGACACAAACCTGGTGTTGTTTGATTAACCTCTGCCACATAAAGGCAAGATGGTCAGCTGGTGGTTCACTTACCAGTTTGTGAGGAGCCTTGGTTGGCATAACGGGCTTCTTTCTTGGGACCAGGTTGATGACCACCAAACCTGCTCAAAAGGGCTGTGAGACACATGGCTTCTTACAGCATCTTTGTATGGCTTCCTGCAGAGTACTGAACTGAACTGAACGGACTTTATTATTTCTGAGTCGCCCTCCACGTTAGTGCTCCGGGTGACTTACACACAGCAATTCAACAATTAAAATATTAAAATTAAGTTAAAATATTCAGGGGTTAAATGCAGGAGCCAGGCTCAGGTAGTTGAGTTCCTGGTTCTGCATTAGCCATGGGCTTTCCTAAATAGCCAGGTCTTCAGAGCGGTCAGGAACTGGGGCAGGTCGAGGGAGGCTATCTGGTCCGGTGGCATCGAGTTCCAAAGAACGGGGGTCACAACGGAGAACGATCTCCGTCTCGTGGCCTCCAGGTGGGCCTCTTTCAAGCGCGGTGTCCTTGAGTAGACAGGCATCAGCAAGCGGTCTTTCAAATATGTTGGGCCCCGGCCCCGCAGGGCTTTGAAAGCCAAGGTCAAGGTCTTATGTAAGGCTCTGTACTCAATGGGCAGTCAGTGCAGACGCTGCAGGGATGGTGTAATGTGGCATTTCATCGATGTTCCTGTGAGAAGCCTGGCGGCCGCGTTCTGCACAATCTGGATCCTGCGAGTTAGTGACCGGGGTAGACCCACATATAAGGCGTTACAGTAACCCAGCCGTGATGTAACCGTGGCATGGATTACTGTAGCTAGTGCTTCCGTTGGGAGGTAGGGCGCCAGTTGTCTCGCTTGGCGCAAGTGGAAGAAGGCTCTTTTGCTTGTGGAGGCAACCTGGGCCTCCAACAATTTGGAGTCCAGGATAACACCAAGGCTCTTTACTGAGGGGGGCGGAATCAACGGTTCCCCTTCGAAGGGGGGCAGTGGGAAAGGTGGTTCTGGGCGGCCCGGCCATAAAATCTCCGTCTTTGATGGATTTATTTTGAGTTTGTGGGCGCGGAGCCATTTTGTCACTGCTTCCAGGCCTCGAGTGAAGTTTTCAGGGCACCGGTTGCGCCAGGCTCCAACTTCAGCAGGAGCTGAGTGTCATCGGCGTATTGGTAGCACCCTAGGCCGAAGCTCCGGGCTATACCAGCCAAAGGCCGGACATAGATGTTAAACAATGTTGGTGATAGTATGGTGCCTTGGGGTACTCCGCACTCGAGGAAAGATTTCCTGGATGTTTGGCCTAGCCATTCAACTCGCTGACTACGTCTGCGCAAGAATGAGCTAATCCAAGCTAAAGCTGCTCCTTGTATCCCTATGGTGGCAAGTTGTCGTGCCAGCAGGTCGTGGTCCACCGTGTCGAAAGCAGTGGTAAGGTCCAATAATACCAGAACTACTGAGCCTCCCTTGTCCAGTTGGCAGCGGATATCGTCCGAGATGGCCACCAGGACGGTCTCGGTCCCGTGCCCGGGGCGGAACCCTGATTGAAAGGGGTCCAAGCCATCCAAGGTCTCAAGGAAGTTTTGTAGCTGGGTTGCTGCTGCGCGTTCGATCAGCTTACTGAGAAACGGGAGGTTTGAGACGGGACGGTAGTTCGCTGGCATCGCAGGGTCCAGGTTGGCTTTTTTCAGGAGTGGGCAGACCACGGCTTCTTTTAGGGCATCCGGGAAAATTCCCTGCTCCAGGGAGTGGTTTATTATCTGCATCAGGGGGACCGAGAGCTCCTCTGCGCAGTCCTTAACTAGATGGGATAGGCAAGGGTCCGTGGAGCAGGTGGTTGCCCGCGCTGTGGAGATGATTTTATTGACTGCTTCCAGGTCCAGAGCTTTGAAGTGGTCAAATTTCTGGTTAGTTGGTGTATGTGATCCTTTTACCCTCTCACTCGTGTCATTGGGCACGGATAGTAGGTCTAGCCGAAGAGCGGTGATTTTCTCTATGAAGAATTCCCGGAATTCCTCTGCTGAGATGGCTGGGGGGTCCCTGGTTTTTGGCTGTGGATTAGTGGTGACCAAATCTCGGACAATCCTGAAGATCTGCACTGGGCGCGATCTCGCAGCTGTTATTAGGGAGGTGTTGTGAATTTTCTTTGCCTCTTTTGTAGCCCGCTCGTATGCCTCGCGCATGTTTCTGAAGGCTGTTCTTGATGTCTGGCTGGGTTTCCGTCACTAGGCGCTCTCCAGTTGTTTCCGTTTGCGCTTTAGTAACCGTAGTTCTTCAGTGAACCACGGGGAGCGGAATCTGCGTGGTCGGAAGAGGCGTTTAGGGGCTATTTGGTCGATAGCCTTAAACAGGGCTACATTCCACCTTTCTACTTGATCGTTAAGGGTACCTCCGGGGGCTTCCACGGACTCTATGGCCGACGCAAATCTGGTAGGGTCCATGAGTCTCTTCTGCCGCGCCAGGATAGGTTCTGGATCTGTCCTTGGTGGCAAAGGGATTTCGATGTTAACCTTCAGAGTGAAGTGGTCTGACCAGGGGACCTCCATTGTTGCTTGTGATGTAGTCTTTAACCCATATCCGAAGACTAGGTCTAAGGCATGTCCGGCCTGGTGTGTGGGGCCGGATTCCATTAGTGAGAGACCTAGAGTATCCATGGAGTGGATGAAGTCCTTTGCTAGGGGAGGCGTTTAGGGTAACTCCCAAACACTCAATGCCAATGATCTCCGGGGTCTGTACAGCTGTAATGGGGATGTGGTCCCGGACCAGTATTCCTACTCCTCCTCCCCTGCCTCCAATTCTGGGTTGATGGAGCATCTGGAAGTCTGGAGGGGACAGCTCGCGGAGGGGTATATTGTCCCCAAGAGTACTTGCACAAATGTTCAAAACGGCAGCATTACTATTCGCATTTGCCCATTTAGTACTCCCAGCACAACACATGCCTTGAATCCTTTCTGCCCCATCTAGGGTCTGGCCACCCCACCTCCAATTTAACTTTGATGTCTGGCCCCACCCCAGTGAGCCAGATGTCATGGTTAGTGAGGTTCCATCTGACCCTGGCACTTCTCATCACTGGATTCTGAGTCGCTTGAAGTGTGCCTTGTGCTCTCCTTGCCCCTAATTTTATTCCTACATATATAACAATACCCATGTTTCAACATCAGTTTTCCTGATATCCAAACCATTTGTTGATGTTAAGTATTTAATTAATACAACAACCCTCCTATAAAACAGTTATTAATCTTATTTTTTTCTCTACCTTTGCTATATAATCTGCCCAAAAGTATATCCCACTGAGTGCATTTGACTTTTCTCCCAAGATAAGAGATATCCTATGTTTCAGTTATGCAAGAAAGAAAACATATGGCTACTATACCAGCAGAACAGCTCTCAAATCAAACAAATGGTTACCCCACACAGAGAGGAAAGGCATGTTTTAAAGCCATTAATTTCTTTTTGCAATTAATAATCCAGAAATATAGGTTAGCAAATTATCCATTTATAATTCACTTGGCTATTCGGTAATATGATTGGCAGCAGGGAAAACATGTAAAGAAATTCAGGTGAATATGCATTTGTTCCTCACCTATGGCTCTTTGAGACTTTAAAAAGCAAATTTTGATTTCCATGTTTCAGATTACTAGTCAAATAGATAAGTAAATAAACTTTTATTTGTATACAACTCTATCTCCCCAAGGGGACTCAGGGTGGTTTCCAGCATAAGTTCAAAATTGTCCTTCAAGATATCAGAGGTCTACATGCTGCTGTTAACTTGTGCAGCCCAAGGACGTGGACAAGATCTTAGGAGGAATGAGGGTGACCACTTTTTATCTTGACCCTTGCCCATCCTGGCTTATAAAATTGGCTGAGGGGGGTGGGATAGCAGAGTGGGTGTAGGTGCTGGTAAATGTCTCCTTGACTCAAGGTATAATGCCAAGTATTTTCAAGGAGGCAGTAGTAAAACCCCTTTTGAAGAAACTAACACTGACCCCACTCAACAACTATCGGCCATTATCAAATCCCCTCTTCCTGGACAAGGTTCTACATAAGGTGGTAGGTTCACAACTTGGATGAAACTGATTATCTAGATCCATTTCAATCTGGTTTCAGGCATGGCTATGGAACTGAAGCAGCATTGACTGCCTTGGTGGGTGATCTATGAAAATAACTTAATAGGGGAAGTGTGTCCCCGCTTGTTCTCCTGGTATTCTTCTGGGCCAGCTCTCCAAGATGGGGCTTGGAGGCACTGTGTTACAGTGGCTCTGGTCCTTCCTGGAGGGTTGGACCTAGATGGTGGTGCTGGGGGACTTCTGTTCAACTCCCTGACCGGTGGCCTGTGGGATCCCTCATGGTTCAATTTTGTCCCCATGCTGTTTAATATTTACATGTAACCACTGGGAGAGATCATCTGGAGTTTTGGAGTTCAGTGTCAAATTTATGTGGATGACATCCAACTCTACTACAAAGTTTCCACCCAATACCAAGGATGCCAACTTGGTCCTAAAGCAGTGTCTGTCATCAGTCATAGACTGGATGAGGGCTAAGAAGCTGAAACTAAATCCAGACAAGACAGAGGTACTCCTGGTCATTCGGAAGGCAGATCAGGGTATGGGATTACATCTTGTGTTGGATGGGGGTCACACTTCCCCTGAAGATGTAGGTTTGCAGTCTGGGGGTCCTGGACTCATTGCTGAACCTGGAACCCCAGGTGTCAGCAGTAGCCAGGAGAACCTTTTCACAGTTAAAACTTGTGTGCCAGCTGCAGCCATACCTTGACACGCCAGATCTGGCCTTGCCTTAATCACATCCTGTTTGGACTACTGCAATGCTCTATGTGGGGCTGCCTTTGAAGATACTTCTGAAGCTTCAATTGTCCAGAGATCGGTGGCCAGGTTATTAACTGGAGTGCAGCACAGAGAGAGACCCATTCCCATGTTACAGCAGCTCCACAGGCTGCCAGTCTGCTTCCAGGTTAAATACAAAGTGCTGTTTATTACCTATAAAGCCCCAAACAGTTCGAGCCCAGGCTATTTGACATCCTGTGGTGGGAACGAGAGAAAGGGCCTTCTCCATGATCGGCCAGCTCCCTAAGAAAATAAAGATGCCCCCCCCCATCTTTAAAAAAACAACTAAAACATAATTTTTCTCACTGGCTTATAAAGAGGAGGAGGAATACATAATGACACTGCTATTATATGTCTGATTAATATCTTTTATCCATATCCGAGCCTTGTTTACCCCGATAGCTCCATTAACTTCTTTGACAATAATCAACTTATATACCCACAAGGAACTCTGGTGGTCTGGGAAATTGATGTTTCTGTTTGATGTATTATTTTATGTTGATATAATTAATTGGGTTATGTTTAATTTCAGTTTTAGTTGTTAAGTTACAATTTGTTTTTATATGTTGGGTTATTATTTTTAGTTATTATGTGTGTATTAGTGTCACAATGCTGGGTCCTGGCCCGGCCCCTTAAACACACACACAGAGACAATGATCAATTAACTATTTATTGAATAATAAAGAACAGGTGAAAAAGTAGAATGTCCAAGTAAAAAGCAATTAGTCCAAAATGGTTGGCAATAAATGTCCAAGTAAAAACAGGGAATCTCTTGAAAGCAAAGTCCATAAAAACAAAGCGAATCAAAGGAAAACAAGGTCTCCGTTGGTCAAGGCAAGGCAAGGTATAACGTCCAAGGTAGCTTCTTGGCAAGGCAAGGCAAGGCAAGCCAACGCTGGCTTCAGGGATCAGGAACACTACACTTCCTTCAGATCAGAAGTGGCCGTCCAACTGAGGATTCGTTCCCACGGAACGTATATTTAATCTCCTCCTTTGTGAGACCAGCGCCGCTCTAGGCTTCGGCGCCATTCCTTTCTATTGGCCTCGATGCTTCTCCTGCGGTCAAAGCTCCTTCCCTCCCGAGCCACAGCTGTCTCACTATCTTCATGAGAAACCTCCTCCCTTTCTGTTTCCATCAACTCAACCCCCGCGGGTTCCCAGATTCGCTCTTGGGAACCTCGTCCACCTGGTTTCTCATACGAGTTATCTGAATCTGGGTCAGACTGACCTTCCTCGTCCTCGTAGGCCTTGGGCCAATCATCTTCCCATTGCAAGCTCTCTGTAGGAGATGCAGGCCCAGCGGCCCCGTCATCCATTTCACCTGAATCCCCATCGATCGGGTCCAAAGCAATTGGGACCCCCGGGGCATTCCCTGACCCCCCCAGCTGAACTGGAGGCTGGGTTGCTACAATTAGTGTTGTATTCGGGCATTGAATGTTTGCCTTTTTGTGATTGGAATTCGCCCCGAGTCCCTCTGGGGAGACAGAGCGGAATATAAATAAAGTGTTGTTGTTATTAGTGTAATGACAATGGAAATGGAAAATTAGGTGCTTCCTTGATTCATAACTTTTTTTCTCATGATGACAAGACTTTTTAGAAAATAGCATGGATATGAAGGGTTGGTCTTTCAGCTGCTTATGGGCTACATATAGATTTGGAGTTTAACCACCTACTTTAATGTTCAGCTTTTTTACATATTTTCTAATCTCCCTCCTGCTTCTGAATTATGTTTAAAATCATCTTGTAACACAGTGGGTCAAAGGTATTGTAAAATGATAATGTTTGCCTCCTTCTTTGAGAATTATTGGTAAAAATCCTGTAATTTAAAAAAAATCATTTAAAAAAATTTATTAGGAGTGTGTGAAATTCTGGAGATTGATTCGTAATTCAGGCCATTTCTGCAATTTGGGCATATGGTCCACTGAAAACAGAATGGGGAAGGAACCCACTGAAGTCTTACCAAAGGAAAACACAGCCAACCAAAACTTTTGGATAAATTCAGGAATGATTTGTTGAGTCAGACTTCGTTTTCATGATAATAGAACTGGTGTAATGCCAAAGCATGATTGGAGGCTGAGTGCTAGTTCTGCTGCCTGGACTCAGGATTTGAGTGCTAGAATATGAGTTTTCTTTGTCATATTCAGCACAAAATGACTGAACAAATGGAGTTCAAACTGCTGCATTTATAGGTCTGGGTGTGAATGATTTTCAGTGTCTAACTCTTTGCAAAGCCAGAAATTTTAAGAAGGAAGATTTTCCTGTAATATTTAGTTGTAGCTGCACGTGTGTGTATCGTACATATGCACACAGGAACATCTTTTTTTAAAAAAAGTCTGTGACTAAGGTATTTGTATCATCTGCAATATGAGTTTTCTTTCACCTTCTGCTTTTCCTTTATTCCTGGAACCCTTCTAAGCTTTTTTTATCATTAAGTTTTTAATGGCATTTGCAAATAGTTCTATCACCATCGCAAACAGAATTGGTGATAGAGGGCATCCTTGTCTTGTTCCCCTTGTCACTTTTATTTCTTTTGTCACCCCATCATTTATATTTACAACTGCTGAATTTCTTGAATAATATTGTTCTAGTAAACCTTTTATTCTACTTCCCATTCCAAATTTGTTCATAATCTCGCTTAAAGCCCGCCATTCCACACAATCAAAAGCTTTAAATATATCTAATGATAATATCCCTACTTTTAAATTCCTCTCTTGAACCACACACATTTTATTTAGTACCTTCCCTATCAAGTTTGACATTTGTCTTCCTTTTACACACCCACATTGGTCTTTTTTATATACTTATACATACATTTGTTCATTCTATTGGCTATTATAGCAGATAGAATCTTCGCATCTTGGTTAACTAGTGATATGGGCCTATATGACCCTGGGTCTGTTAAATCTCTATCGGGCTTTGGTATTAATATTATTAATGACTTCCTCCATGATTCTGGGATATTTTCTCCTTTCATTATTCCATTGTACAGTTCTAATAGTTTTGGAATCAATACATCTCTGAAGCTTTTATAATATTCTGTTCCCAAACCATCCAGACCGGAGCCTTCCCAACTTTTAAATTCTTAATAACTTCCTCTATTTCCATCCTCTTAATAGGTTGTTCCAACATTTCTTTGTCATTCTCCTCCAACCTACTCTCCCAATTTTCCTCCACATATTTCCTAATTTTTTTCTATGGAGCTGGCTTTTGTTTGGTATAATTCCTTGTAAAACTCTTCAAAAACCTTCAATTTTTCTTTCATAGATCTACATGTTTTACCCGTTTTATCTTTTATCGTGCTTATTATACCTTCCATTTTCTTTTTTTGTGTGGATTTGGCTAGCATCTTTGAGTTCTTATTACTAAATTCAAAAACTCTCTCCTTAAATATATTAAATTTTCTTGTCATTCATCTATTTACATTTTTTCCAATTCCTCTTTTTTAGCTCTCAGCCTTGCATAAATTTGTGTCTCTCTCTTTATTATATACTTTTTTCCCAACTCATCTATTTCTTTTTCTAAATTCTTTTTTCCTTTCTTCTTGCCTTTTTTGAGATTAATTGTCTCTTTTATACATAACCCTCTCGCCACCGCTTTCATTGTGTCCCATAATACTCCTTTTGATACTTCCCTTCCATTAAAGTCCCAAGTTTCTTGCCATTCGGATTTCACTCTATCCACAATCTCTCTATGGTTCAAAATTCTTGTATTCAGTCTCCACCTCCTCATTTTATCATAATCACATTTCAAAGCAATCTCAATTGACACCAGAGCATGATCTGAAATCTTAATGCTTCCAATATCTGCATTTAACAATTTACTTAACATGTTTTTAGAAACAAAAATATAATCTATTCTCGTATAAACTTTATGTACAGCCGAGTAGTATGTATATTTTTTTCCTCTCCCTTTACCATTCTCCACACATCCTTTAAATGCCACTTATTCATCACTCTACTTAAACCGTTGTTTCACTATTTCTATTTTTTGTCATTTGTGTAGTTTTATCTTTTTTTATCCATATAACAGTTACAATCCCCTCCAAATATTACATATTGTTGGTGATAATTCTCTATCTGACCTAGTACTTTTTCATAAAATTCTTGCTGTTTTACATTTGGTGCATATACGTTTACTAATACGTATTTATCCTCCCTATTTCCCCATACATTATTATATATCTACCTTCATCATCTTTCAACACCTTATTTATTACAAAATTACATTTCTTAGCAATTATTATGGCTACACCTCTTGATTTTGACGACCCAAAGGATTTTTCATAGCTTCTTATCCAACTCGATTTTAGTTCGTTCGAACCCGGTTTATTCTGATGAGTTTCCTGTAGGAAGATAATGTCCGCTGCGTTTTTCTTCAGTAGAGTTTCAATCCTCCTTCTTTTAATTACTGTCCCTAAGCCTCTGGTGTTCAATGTTGAGATTCGTAGTTTATTGACATCGTTATGATTTACATTAAAAGACTGTTTTGTGGCTTGAACCCTTGTGAACCCTTGTCCCTTAAAGTCCCCTCCCCCTCCCTCCCCCTTCCCCCCCGTTACCCCTGCTCCTCTCGTTCCCCCCTTCCCCCACTTCCATCCTTTGGGACATCTTGTCCCAACCATGGCCCCCGGCCTTCCCAAGTGGGGGGGGGGGGCGAAGTCATCCTATGGCCCAGAGTCTCCCTACCCCCGAGTGCTCATATTTAGAACAAAAAGAATAGTGATTCTAAATTTCTTCTTACATCTCAATTCCTCCGACAGCGCTGATTAATTCTTCCAATTCTCCTTTTCCTCTGGTATATTTCCTCCCACGGCTCCTTCCTCCTCTTCTTCCTTTCTGTCTCTGTCTTGTTTTGTTGTTATGCCAAGCTCCTTCAATAATTGAAGTCCTTGCTCCAAAGAGTCGACTCTGTACCTTTTGCTCTCCATTGAAATTTGAGAAAGATTGGGTATCCCCAGGTATACAATATTCTGGCCTTCATTAGCTGAATCGTAATTGGCTTCATTGAATATCTCCAGTTTTTGGTTTCGGAGCAGTAGTCATTAAATATTTCCAACTTTGTTTCTCCCATCCTCAATTTCTCTGGGTTCTTCCTCAGTATTTTCATCAACTCTTCTTTTTTTGCAAAATTATGAACCCGAATTATTACATTCCTTGGTGTTATTTTATTCCTTCCAGCCAGAAGACGATGTACTCGTTCTAGGTCCATTTCTCTCCAATTTAACATTGGAGTGACTTTTTGCAACCACTTCAATATTTCAGTTTTCAAATCTTCTCTCTTTTTCCCTTCTGGGTAGTTTTTAATTACAACATTATTCCTTCTCTGGTTGTCTTGCATGTACACAAACTTTTTTTCCATATCTGAAAGTTTATTGTCATTTTGCTGAATTTGTTGTTTAAGTGTTTTCTGTTCTTTTTTATTCTTTTCAGCTTCTGATTTTATTGTTTGTATCTCTCCATTTATTGTTTGTAAGGTACTTTGTATGGCCTTAAATTTGTCATCTGAGATTTTCCTTTCTGCATCCAATTGTTCTTTCATTTCTTTGGAGTTAGTTTGAATTTCCAATTTCATCGCTTGAATGTCTCTCTTTCTCTCTTGCTCTCTCAGCTCTCTCTCTCTTTCAAACATCAGGCTCATTTCTCTCTTTGTCTTGTCACTCTCTTCTTTTATTATTCCTGTTAATTTACTTAACAGCTGATTATTATCCATTTCTTTCTTCCCGCTACTTCCTTCTCCTGTAGATAGGGAGGGAGCGATGTGGAAATTGGTGAAACGGTGGAAGGGGCGTACGTTGTAACTGTTTGCTCTTAGTTGCTGGAGGGCTTCTTCTCATTTTGTCTAAATTGTCTGAATTGTCTGGGGTCACCTTTTGCAGCCTTGCAACTATTTTATCTGAAGGTTTTGTTCGCACCCAGAGAGGCTTCCTATCTGGAGAGCTTTTCTTTTGTTTTGGATCCTTCCTTCTCATTCAGACAACACTCAACTCTGCCATCCAGTTACTTAGTTATAAAGTTTATAGAGCCTTAGGTAAATAGTTTTATTTCACTCTGCATGGCCAAAAGAAAGTCTTAATTTTGCATCATGCTTTGCCTGTAATTCTTGCAAACAGACTCTCTGGCTTATAATTGTTGCAAAACAGGGGAGACCTTGAGCCGCTTTCAATTTGCTCTCAGTTTGCAGATTGCAGCCTCACCCCTCTGCTTATCTTCTGTTCTCCTCTAAATGGCACTTTCGATTTCAATTCACTGATCGGTCTTCATTAATTGTAAGCTTTTATTTACCTTTTGAAGGCTCATTATTTCATATTAAGTCCTCCAACGTTTCCCCTTCTTTCCGATCCAAGAAGAATATATCCAGTTCTCTTTATCGGTTCATTTTAATTGCTTTTCACTGCTTTTTTGTAGATTTGCTCTCGAGCCGGAATGGAGACGTTTTTACCCGGCCATGGCTGGCTCCTCCCCCCAGCCAGAAATTTTAAGAAGGAAGATTTTCCTGTAATCATTATATATGTGTGTGCATGTATGCACGTGTGTGTATCTGTGTGTACATATGCACACAGAGACACATTATTTCCCTTTCCTTTTTTAAAAAAAAGTCTGTGACTAAGGCTGGATTCTTCCTGGCCAAAGCATATTGGGCTGAGTGCTAGGATATGAGTGCTAGGATATGAGTTTTCTTTGTCTCATAGACTGAACATGGAGTTCACAGATAACTCTATCAGATTTCCTCCATATTTAGTTGTAGCTAAGTGCGAGTTGATGGAACATCTGAAATTGAGTATTTAAGAAGTGTAAGCCTATAAACACTGGAAATCCAGAGCAGCCCTAGGTTTCAGTCTCATTGCATACCAATTATAAATATTCTGAGCATCTGAGCAGTGATTTTGAATAAAACTGGTACTCTAGTGGAATTGAGAGTGGGGGTGGGTGGGACAAACTAGCTTGTTGAGAAGACTGCTTTGCAACTTCACATGACAACAAATGATATGACTGTGTCCAGAGAGTCTTTGCAACCACCTGCCCCATGTCTGACTTGCTACAATTTGACAATTACCATTCCATTTCATACTCCCTAATTAAGTGGGAATGATTTAGAGAGTACACATTTTCTAGGGATTGATGACAACTGAGGAGGAGCTGGTGTCCCAAAGTGCAGCTAAGGGCCATTAACTTTAAATGATCATTAATCCTAAGAGATGTTCGGTGCCAAGGCCACTGCTACTACTATACAATTACAGAGGAACAGAAATGCTATGCAGGTGTATGTGTTTTGTTTATGGACACTTTAAAATTTAGGGTAAACAATGAATATTTCTTCCAAAACTTTTCTCAGATGATGCGTCTATGGCAAGGGTACTCAAACGTTTCAGCCACTAGCCCATTTTGAAGTTAAAGTTTCTCATGGATGCAAGGAGGGCAAAAAGGGTTACTTGTGCGTAAGACTCTTTTGAGGAGCAACAGAGGAAAAGGATTCGGCAGATACTTAGCGAGCCTATCGATGATGAATCATTTGAGGGTTTTTCAGGGGATAATGGGTCTGACAATGATGAGCCATCTATGGGAAGTGAGGTTGGGGATTCTGGGGAGGACACTGATTATATGGACTGGACTAAGGTGCAAGAGGTGTGCAATGTTTGTGAGGAACCCACAAGCAGTGATACTTTTGTGGGTTTTTCTGGGGATGGTGATTGGGATTCTGAGGATCAAGCTTCATCCTGGGGAGAGTTAAGTCTTGACAGGAGATGGAAAGACTGGAGAGGGAGGCAATGTCAGGCCCCAAGCCCCACAAGCCTCTGTTTCCCATGAACAATACTGTGGCAATGATGGCTTTAAGATCCTTTCCAGGCCTTTCTCATGAGAATCTGGTACCAGGCAGGCAGGGTGAATCGTTCAAGGTTACCAAAGCGATCCCCGGCCGATAAGCGGAGAGGCCTGGGCCTGAGAAGAGCCTGACTCCCCGTTGCAGCTGGGGAGGCTAATTGGGTTTACATTCTTAAGGAGCTGAGGTAGCTAAAACAACAGCTACCATTCATCATGCCCACTTTGACACTCGACGCAAAGTTATGTGGCTAGATCAAAGGGTTTGAACAGTATATCCGTGTGGAGTTGGCCCGGAGCCTTATCTCGTGCCAACAGCGCATCCAGGACAATGGATCTCTGAAGGAGGCCACTGGGCCTTACTAAGGACACTGCCTGCCTATATTGGATCTGGCCCGCTTGGGCAAAAGCCTTGTTTCCTTGCCACGTTCCTGCTTGTTCCCGAAAAGACTTTCCTTTGCTTTTGAATCCAGCTTTGTTCCTGATTGCCTCCGGCTGAATCCTGATTGATACGGGACTATTTACTCCCTGCTGAATCCTGTGTGTTGCTGCTATTGAAAGCACTATAAGATTGCTTTCAACCTCTTTCCTATAATCATATTCTAAATAAACCTGTTGTACCTCAGCTGATTGTGTGGTTTATCAAGGGAGGTCTTGACCAAGGACCTAGAGGGCGACAGGCAACGATCTACAGATGGTGGTGTTGGGACAGCTGAAAGAGTTAATGACAAGGTGTTGGCTCATTCCAGTTCTGATGAAGATTTATGAATAAAAGTTGGTGGGGAATGGGGACTCTTTGCAGTTGGCAAAGGGTTGCTGGGCGCCTGTGTCCTGCCTGTTGTATGCTGTGCTGCTTTGTTCTGGGTTCCAGTGTATCTGAAGACTGCTTCTTGGACGTAAGTTGGATCCTGCTCATCTGCCATGGACTTGGATATTGTATGAACAAGGGGCTACACATACTGTTTCCTTTTGCTACACAATGATTAAATCCTTGTTTGCTAGTTGGTGCTGCTGTTTGATTGTTGTCATCGCTTTCCTGGTTGGACCTGAACCGTTTCATCACTGCTGCTGTTTTCTCCTGCCCTGATGTTGGACTGCCTCTTGACTGTGCTGCCGCTTTTCTCCTCGCCCTGACTCTGAACCTGCTTTGACCATGCCTCTGTTGCCTCCGCGTTTTTGACCCTGGACTGGATTGATGTCTCTTCGTTCCTGCCTTTTCCCTTTCTGTGCCCATGGCATTGTGTGCTCTTCTTTTGTGTGTTTTGGGAGGGTTTGTTAGTTTAATGTGGGTTTTTTTGTGTAGGAGCATAATCCGGTTTTGTTTATGAACACTTTTTTTTGGCCTGAATTGGTCCTAATTTTTATGGAACTGTACTCTCACACTGAAGCTTAAGTGTGTGAGTAAGAGTAACTCTCTTTTGTGTTCTTTTGAATAAACTTTATTTTGAACCTTGCTGTGTGTTTGGCGGTTTAAGGTTCTGTGGTCGCGACAATTTGTTTGAACTATTTTATTAAAAAATGAACAAATTCCTATGCATAGTGCACATATCTGGTTTGTAGTATAAAAAAAGGAAGGAAAGAAAGAACAATGCAATATTTTAAATGGAGAAGAATTTCAACCAATATAAACTCAACAGTATTTCAGTGGAAGGCCCCAGGAGCCATCCAGTCCAACCCCCTTCTGCCATGCAGGAAAAGCACAATCAAAATACCCCCAACAGATGACCATCCAGCCTTTGTAGTAATAATACTAATACTACTGATAATAAGATAGCATACATTTTATTGATTAGCCCATTGGCCGTAAAGAAACATTTAACAAGCACATTTAACAAAACATTTAACAAGCACATTTAATATATACACATATAACATACAACCCACATTGCAATCAAAGTTCAAATAAGCAAGCTGTTAATAAGGAGTCATGATCCTGACCCAGATGAAATATCTACACCATCACTACAATTTACACAAATCAACTCCAAATACGCAGTTCTCAACTGAGTTGCTTTAAATAGAAAAAAAGGCCCATTTTGTATGTTATTTTAGCATTCTGACCAGCCAATAAAATGTAGTTTTAATATAAGGATCCCAGTGTGTCTTTTGCGTAATGTATGGTCCAAGGTATTGGTTTCTCTCTTTCTTATACAAGTTACAGCTAAACAGTACATGTATATATCTTCTACCTCTGCCACTCCACAGATACAAAATAGTTTTTATATGGGACTTGGTTAAACCTTCCATGTCTGACCATTGTGTCCAGCTGTTCAAATCTAGCTCTTTAGATATTGGGCTGTATGAAAAGTATGTTTAAAACGACTTAAATCATTTTATTCAGCCGGCTTTACTGAGGGTAGCAATGTCTCTCTGAGTTTCTATATCCAGTTTTCATTGTGCAACAATGTTTGGATCTAGTTCTTCTAAAAGATTTGGATGTAGAATCGGAAGTCCACAACTCCTAATGTATTTTGTCAATTGAACTAGTCAAAAGGTCTGATGTTGATTTTTTTTGTCTGATCTGACAGGCACAGTTTTGGTAGTCTGTTATTTGCTATGTGCCATCCCATGCAAGCCCTTTCTGCCATGAAGTAAAAGCACAACCGAAGCACTCAATGAGTGGTGGGAGGGAAATAGGGTTTTCAAAGCAAGAAAGGCAAGGGGAAAAGAATTTGGATGGTGAGGGAGATGGGAGGGGCAAGGAGGGAACTTAAGAGCTCCTTGGTATGCTTCACTGAGCCCAAAGGGTCCCACAGAGCCTTCTTTGAGAACCACTGGTCTATGGGATGACTGCTCAATAGTGGTCCAGGGAATAAAATCTAGGAAATAAAAAAAATATATCAAAGCATCTGATAAATCTGTGTGTTCACAGAACAACTCTTTCTGGGTTCTTTAAAGGGAAGTTATGACAATGAAAAGGGGATTAAACTGAATTAAGGCTATACACATTCAATGAAAATCATGCGACCTAACTCTCTAAACACATTTATACTTTTAAAATCAATACAGCATGTTGATTTTATTCCTTCAATATTTGTAATGAGACTCATGACTCTCAGAAATCACCGAAAGGCTGAAAGGAAAGAACCACAGAAAGTGAAATCCAAGGTCTGAGAGCTGGCCTCCCCATGCCATAGCTTTTACTGCTTAAGAATATTTACACACACTGGTAACAAATGAGATTGAGTGCTTGAAATATATTGCCCAAGTGTAATAAAATGAAAGAAATTAGGAAAGCATAATTAGCTGTATCCTTATGGGAGGTAAGGAAATGGAATGCCGCTATTTTGAAGGTGGAAAATCGAATCGGTGGTTTTATAGCACAGCTGATGACATCATTACTCTTCCCCAGATAAATGTCTAAGGGTTTGCCATATAAATGGGCTACTGGATAAAATGCTTCTTCCAGCTCAATAGAATGGATCAATAAGATAGGAAAGATGTTACCTGGGTCTTGTGTTTTGCTTGTGGAACAAATCATGCATCTTGGTATAATAAGAATGCAGGTCAATTTTTGTGAGAGAGATTAGTCTTACAGCTTTGACAATATTAATAAGCATTTTATAGGTACTTTTGGTTTTTAATCATTTATCAGGCAACATATTCTGCATTTGTAATACTGAAAGTTCAGAAGAACCAAAGCCAGGCAATTGCTTACTAATCATCCTCTCATGTTGTGTCTTCGGTAACAACCTAATCTGAAAGTAACAATATTGAAAAATGTGTCTTGTCTCATTGAAGTGATGAAAGTGAATACATTAATGCTCCACCACTGGTTAAGAAGATTCCTAACACTGTGCAGATATGATGATTGAAAATTTAGAAAGAAAGGGGTGAAAGCTTCTGATTAATTTCATCTAATAGAAAGAGGTTCCAGTAATGTTATTTTCCCCACTATGGATTAAATTTAGACCAGCATTCTTGGTTATGTATCTCTTTTGTTACTATTCATTATTCTCCAAGCTATTTTAAAAATTGCTCAAAGCAAAAAATAAAAAAATACTTTATGGATTTATTTTCATTCTGTAAGAGCTGGTTTAAATGTGATGTGACTCATTTGATAACTAAAACCACCTGGAACATGAACCAGCAAAAGAAGTCCCTTGGCTTCAGGGGAATCTAATTATGGGTCATCTACATTGTAGAATTAATGCAGTTTGAGTGCCATGGCTCAATGTTATGGAATCATGGGTGTTGCAATATTACAAGGAATTTAGCTTTATTGGTCAAAGAGTGCTAGTGCCAGAGCAAACTTTAAACCCCAGAAATCCATGGCTGTTAAAGTGTTGTTAAATTACATTAATTGTAAGTGTAGATGTATTCATAGTGTATTTCACACAGGATCGGAAGTGTGTGCATTTTTATTTCTGGGCAAAGAAGAGAGGCTGGAATCTGTCATCTACCTTCACATCCAAACATTTTTAGGAGACTTTAGTTGGGCATTCTGTCCTAACAGAAACACCCTGGCGAACTTGTTTGGATGGGTTGCTACTAATTCTCCTATAGTAGTGATTCTCAACCTTCTGAATGCTGTGACCCCTTAATACAATTCCTCATGTTGTGGTGGCCCCCAACCATAACATTATTTTTGTTGCTACTTCATAACTAGAATTTTGCTACTGTTATGAATCATAATGTAAATATCTGATATGTAGGATAGATTTTCATTCACTGGACCAAATTTGGCACAAATACCCAATATGCCCAAATTGAATACTGGTGGGTTGGGTGGGATGGGGAATGATTTTGAAAATGCTGGAGGGTTTTGGGATTTGCCATCTGTTTCTAACAAGGAAGAGAAGGACAGGCAGAGAGATCTTCACCCTTCTCTGCCAAAGGGATTCCTAAGACCATCAGGCATATGTGTTTTCTGATGGTCTTTGGCAACCCCTTGGAAACCCCCTCATGACCCCCCAGGGGTCCCGATCCTCAGATTGAGAAACACTGTCCTATAGAGTGTTAGGTTCTATATGTCCTAAGGAGTATGATGTTTAGAACAAAGATGGGAAGCAAAGTAGAATTCTTCAGAAGATCTACTGTAGGATTGTAGACTAGAGAAGAAAACTAAGCCATTTTGGTATTGTTAGAGATGCAAACAACTTTAGAACCTTGATATTTTCAGCAACTCTGGTTAGTAATACTGTGGTTGTAGATTTGTGGATGAATGGATACCAGCACAAACTGGCAAACTAAAGAGTTTATCTTGATGTGAATGGTGCAACTGACCTAAGAGTGAATAGTCTAAATTCTGCTCTCTGTGGTTGGGAACATTAAAGACTATTAATAACTATATGCATATTTATGCCAAAGGTATTAATACAAATTACATACACACCCTTGTGGAATTGAATATTCAGAGTTGAAGCTTTCTCTTCTTGTCATGCCAATATAAGAAAATACAAAAAGCAGTTGGAATAAAATTTGACTTCGCAGTGTCATTTCTTTCCTTTCAAAATCCATCTCAATGACCCTTGAACATATTTAGGAAAGAATGAGAATACAACCTAGCCCCTTTACACATCCTTCCTCATATCTAAAATCAGAATTTTTAAAAAGCAAACCTTATTTCAACCTTAATATTCCACATTCATATTTATTAATAGGAATAGCAGTGTTTTTCTTTTTTAAAAGCTTTGTGCTGCCAGTTATAACAGTTTTATATCTGCTTTCATGAATTTCAAATTGGGACAAGAAAAGATCAACTTAGATATCTTCCATCTCAATGGCATTTACAGAAATAGGGAAATGGAAACCTCTTGAATTGTCAGTTGCTGCTCTTTTACCTAAAAGTCTACAGGGAATTTTGCAGTGGCAAAAAAAATAAGTATTTTAAAAATGAATACTTTGGCTCCCTTATGATTACATAACAATGTCATTGAAATTGTTATTAGAACTGAAAACATATACTTGTATAGTTCTGGTCTTAACATAGGAATATAAATAATAACCAAGTTTGTTGAAACAAGTCATAGATCACAGAACTGCTGGAGAAGAGAATCAATGCGCAGACAAATAGTGACACTATTTTTTCCCACTCTGATAATATCTCACGGGATCAAACAAAACCTCCTCCTGTATAGAGATTTGCAGAGTGCCCTCAACAAAAATTCTGTGTTTATGAAAATTGATAAGAGAAATATAAACATTAGGTTTGTTGGAATCTAACAGAAATCACAATGTGTTGGATGAAAATTTACTTTTTTACCATTTTCGAAAAATTTAAGTTACCCAGAAGTGGCGTCGCCATACCGAAGCTCCGTCCGCCATTGTCGGAAAGGGTGTCGGATGTCACTTCCGCCCTTTTCCTGGAGCTTTCCGTCATTGGCTGGTTGCGTTCAGGTGGTTTGCAAGCAGCCACCCGATTTCCTCCAGCCAATGAGCGATCGTGCTTTGGAAGCCAGGGGCTGAGATTTCCTCCTGTTCCCCAAGGCTCCCCCTCCGCTTGGGAGAGAGAGCCTTGGGGAACAGGAAGAAATCTCCTCTGAATCTCAGCCCCTGGCTTCGAAAGCATGCTTTGGAAGCCAGGGGCCGAGATTTCCTCCTGATCGCCAAGGCTTCTTCAGATCTTGACCCCCTCCTCTTGCTCAGTGTCGATTTCTTCCTTCCCTGTCCCCCAGTCCTAACTGGGTTAAAGAGATGTGTGTCCGCTATTTAAAAAGTCATTCCAAAATTTCAGAATTCATCCAAAAAAAATTTGAAATTTTAATGGAAATATTCGGAAGTTTATCAGATACAAAGCGCCAGCGCCCCCTAAAGCCGAAGCGAGTTTAGAAGAGTTTTTTAAAAAATCAAACACCCCTAATAAACATGTTAAGAGCAGAGAAACAGTAATTTTTTTCCCTTTCCTCTACCCACCATTATTCCAAGCCTTTTAACCTTATCACATTTTGGCACATCAGCAAGGGAGGAAGGAATTGAGGATAGACTGGGGAAAGGCAACTCTCATTGAAAGAGGTACATGCAATTTCACATTTTTAAACTTACCTTGATCATGATGCCATCATGACTACAGGAACAAAATCGAATATGCTTCTTTTCACATATTAGTAGACATATATACTTGAGAAAAACTCAATTTTCTTGTAGAAAAGAATGATATATTTTAGAAGTTCAAAAACTTATGAATTTTGAGTACATATATGTCTGGTCAGCTAATCCCTGACTATAAGGTTCTGTTATTGTTGTTTTTCAAAAAGGAAGGAGACACAAGTTCCTGCTACCTGAAGGGCCATGTGGCATGCAGGAGAAGCTGGGAAATGGGTTGGGTCTTTTTCAAGCCCTACGGTTGTGCTTCTTGGTGGCTTAGTTATATGGTCGGTATAGCCAGCTCACCAATCAAAAATCTGAGAAGAATCTAGGAGAGCCTTTTTGGCCCTAGTTCACTGCCATAGCCTTGGCTCATTCCGCTCTTTAGTCTCAATCAGCACCTTCTATGTGTCCCCTTTGGCATTGTCATGGCATCAGCTAGTTAATTTTTCCCATGGGCTCAATTGTTGTCAAACTCACATGGCTTTTCAGCTCCCCCATAAATATTCACCTATTTAGATTTCTTTAATGTTAATGGATTTTATATCTTGTCTCAGCTTTACCATGTGAGGTGCTATGGATATCGACCAGATGCATCTTCAGTGGGAAGTAGTAAGTCTGTATGCTTCAAAAACAAGAGATCCTTAGGAGACTTGGAGTGAGCAAGGGAACTTGAGAAGATGTACTTATGACCTTATCACATGGGTGAGCCCTCTCCCCCCATGCCATTTCATCAGCAAGCAGGGCAAAATGGTAAGTCTGAGGGGTGACACAGGAGAAGCATCCAAGGAGTCAGCACAACATGGAAACATGTTTGGAGGATACTGTCCAAGGATGCTTCCACTCCAGTCACACAATGTCATGTAATGGCAGATATGGGGTGTCATCCCTGAAGCAGGTTGGAAGAATCTTCCATTTGATTTGGTCAATATGATGAGGTCTTTTGGCTCAGTTTGAGAAATGGCACACCAGTTTCACTCTCAGATGGTGCAAAAAAAATAAACACATTACTGCACATTTCAGTGGGTTCCTGATCCCAGTTTCCCAAATGGCCCTTCCAGCAGGATAGAGATTCACAAGGGGGTTCATTGATTACTGGATCTGTGTTGATTCCAGCACTACCAGTTATCAGTCTGTCCTCCTGGTACTTCTATATCCTTTCAGGACCTAAAGCACTTTCCTATGTGTTTGGTATCTTTATCAACATATAAAGGAAAATAATCATGGCTGCTTGCTTACTGTGACATTATTTGGCAAACCTACAGGTGAAGGTTGAGAGAGTGTGCTTGAGATCATGATAATTCAAGATTATATATTCAAACTTTTGCAGAGTTAGAGCAGTTTGATATCATTCGATGTGTATTGATCAATTAATATCCCAAATACTCCAGAAGTAGTTTCTCGCATGGTATAAGTTTTTAAAGAATTGCAGTTATTCTGATCTCCATGAAACTCACACTGGGAAAAGAATGGTACCCTTGAAGCAAATCTGCAAAACCTACAAAGGATACAGAATCAATAGTAATGCAGAGAAACATCTTTCCATATTCTTCAAATGGAAATACAATCTTGGACACAGCTAATAATAAACGTAGTAAAGGCTGGGAAGAATTCAATGATCAGAATTAATAGGGTGTGAAATTCTCCCAAATCCAATAATTCCCAGGGGACAAAATGTTTCATTCCGTGACTATCAAACTTCTGGCATTATAACAGAAGGCATTATAATAAGAGCTTGTCACAGGATCAGTATCTCTTCCTTTGCAAATAAACACCATGTGTCTATTTTAACATTTATTTTCACTTTGGGAAGATAATTATAAAATAAAACTATTATTCTCTCTCCCCACATTTGTGTAGCAGTATGAAAACATTATTCACACAAATTTTATTCAATTGACATTATGTTTGAAACAAAAGACTATCCATCCAGCATTAAGACTGTCAAAAATGCATTTCATTTTAGAAATTGAAAAGGCGCTAGTTGACAATATACAACTATATCAAGAGATTTGTTATTTCAAAACTGCCAGTTATAACATGGGATTTTATAGAAAGAAAAAATGCTTATTTCATCAATGTAACTTTCAGCAAATCAAACACAAAGGTTTCTAGAACCTTTGAAACAGGCATGGGCAAACTTTGGGTCTCCAGGTGTTTTGGACTTTGGGGGAGGGGGTTACTGGTGGAAGAAATGGCATGCAATTCAAGTGAAACAGAAATCTGATTCCCTGCTGTTTTAATGTCCTAAGAGTTACTCAATTCACAAGGACAAAATTGTCTGTTAAAATGATGTTCTTTCTAGGTATGATATCAAATTTCAAATTCTATTCTGATACAAAATCCACGAAGTCTTCTTGGATTTGAAGTCAGAGGAGTTTGGCCAACAGCCAGTGGGTCAGCTGAATATGAGCTGCAGGTCAGCAACTGGCCTCTGTCAGTGAGTCTCTTCTGATATTCTATTGCAGTCTGAAATGATGAGAATGATTGGATAGGTAGAAGCTGGGTGGCTGTCTAATAAAACAGCCTATGCCTGGAGGGGAAAGAGAAAGCAAAGGAAGATATGAATCAAAAGCAAGTTTGGCCTGAAGGGAGACAAGCAGATCTAATCAAATGGAAAGACTGGTAGCCAATTAGTTACTCCATATTGCAGCCCATCTATGCTAATCGGCTGAGTATTTTGCCTCCCAAGGACACACAAAAACTCATCCAAAGGACCCATAAGGAACAACAACTAACAAATTATGGAAAGCTATTAAATCTTATCTAATTACATGAGTTGCAATTCATTTATTTCAAGAGCATTATAAATGCATGACCAATTACAAGATTTTGGCCATGGGATGTAATTCACAAAGCATGGCTACTACATACAGTACATTTTGTTTGTTTTAACTGGGTTTTCCCCCTCGGGGTTTCATTTCTTTTTCCATTTCTTCTAGTTTTACACAGGACAACTGGTTAGTAAACCTGAAACAGAAATCCTTCATACATTTTTTTGGAACTTGGCTCTTTTTAATTCCAATAGGACTGACTTCTGATTAAATGTGTTTAACATTGCATTGCATTGCACTGCACTACTTCAGGATTTCAGACTTCCCTCAATAGTAGGAGGAGAGTGAGTTGGATATGAGATTTGAATTAGTTATGAGAGCCAAATGAAAGGTCTAAGTTTGCCTATCATATCATCTAGTCCTTAACATGTTTATTCAAACTTTAATGATTTGAGAATCTATGGAACTTGTTCCTTAGCAAATTTGTTCATGAGTCAAGACTAATAACTTAAAGGTGTTTTCCACTGCCAGAGAATGGCAAAAAGTGTGTGTGTACATGTGTGTGCATGTGTATGCACACACACATGCATAAATATGAGGCTTGTACAATCAATGAAAAAATGTTTCAGTACTCATTACTAAATTGGGGGGGGGGGAGACGGACAATCATTTCTAAAAATATATCATTAGGACTCAGTATTTTAAATATAATGAAGTAACAAATTTTTCATTATTTTTTGTTAAGTAATTGCACAAGGGGAGGGGGAGGAGTCCAACTCCCTTTATTCTGCCAGGCAGGAAAAGTCAAACAACCCTCAACAGATGCTCATCCAGCCTTTTAAATAATAATAATAACAACAACAACAATATTAGGAAACCAATCAGGTAAACTTTGGAGTTGCTGCCTCTCAGCTTTGCCTACCTCACAGGATTGATTCAACTCCCAACAATCCCCTTCTTTTATCTAAAAATCATTTTGGAAACAAACATGGAGGAGGAGGTGGCACAAGGCGATAAGCAGAAATCTGAGAAATGAAGTTTGGGAAGGCAAGGCCTCCTGTTGCAAAGAATTCAAAAGGCCCCGCCTTAAACTACATTTCACATAATTCTGCTCATTTTCCATATTAAAGCACTTGTGCTTTCCCTCTCCAAGCTGGATAAGTTTTAAAATGAAGGTGCAGCATTTCCTCCAGATCAGCAGCGCCAGAAAATTCAAAAGACCCTGCCCTAAACTACATTTCTCAGAATTCTTCTCACTTCCTGTGTTAAAGCTTCATTGTGAGTGTGGTCTCTGCCTCTCTGGGTTGGCAGTGTGTGGAGAAGTTTCTTCTTAGCCCGGCCATCCATCCGGGCATCCCCCCTCCCTCCAACCTGCCCTGTACCCTCTTACCACCCCCTTTGGGGTGGGCTTATTCCTCCATTCTGCTTCGCCATCCTCCTAAGGGCCCATTGGGGGAACCAAACTAAGCCCTTTTAGAGGAGAAGTGGTGCACGTGACAGAGACGTGGAGCCACTTACGAGACTTACATAACTCATCTGAAAGTCATAGGTCAGTGTTTTGAATCTTTAGATTTTTGTGTGGCCCTCCACATTTTTTAATATCACCTCATATGTATGAATCTAATGAATTAGATCCAAAAAAGGAAATGAAAATGAAAATTTGAACACCCCTAATAAATATAATGTAGCTTTGAAATGAAAGCAAACATTATCCTAGGCTTTGTTTGGTTATGATTAATTTACAGGAGGTTTACCCAGGAGTTTCTTCTAAAGCTGAAAGAGTTTAACTTACCCAAGGTCACCCAGTGGTTTTCCATGCTAGAATGGGAATCTTAACTCTGGTCTCCAGAAGTCTAACAAGCTCATCAAATGGGCCGCTGGAATCTGGCGGTGCCTGTCAAGGGGAAGCCATCACCGCATGCCCTACATCACTTGGCTTCCCCCCTACCTCATCTCAATGGGGGAAGTGTCCACCACCCAACATCTCCCCATTGACTCCAATTGAACATGGTAAGCATCCCATGATTCCACCACCATTCCTCCATAGGTTTACAATAGAGCCCTGCCAGAAATAGTTCTACATTGTGGATGGGAGCCAGCAAGCTCCGTCATAAAACTATAGAGGAACTGGCTCATGCCACCAAAATGTCCTATGTCTGATGAGGTTGCTAGTCCAACACTCAAAGTGATACACTATACTGACTATCATAAAATGAGGACCTGGATAGAACATACCTGAATATTTATCTGAACACACACACAGCCGAAGGAGAAGATAATCTAGTAACTATGGCATTATAACTTTTCTTCTTGTATAGGAAGGACACACCAAAGTTTTCATTTATTTTTCCAACTCATGAAGGAACTTGTTCTAGGAAAAATGCAGACAAAATTTCAAATGTATGATGAAAATATTTTTGTTACCCATTAATGGCATTAGCTGTGTTTAGTTTAGCCATGGGGGGGGGGGGTATAACAGACTGCTGGTACTAATAATAGTGAGGTAAAATGGGAGTTCCATTCACAAGCCAACTTCTGAAAGCACACATGGGCCACCGGATTAAACCAGCAACCATCATCGGGAAGCAAGAGGAACCTGTCACCCCATGTTCCACATCACTCGGCTCAACAAGATACTGATCCCACAGTGTCAACCATGTGGTCCCCCCCCCCCCATTGCTTCCTGTGCAATACAGGGAGTTTCTGCCATGGCAGCATACACCAGCTCCACTCTAGATGACCCACAGAGCCTGCTGGAAGTTCTTCTGCATCAGCAGATGGAAGCTGGTAGACTCCTTGGATTATCTAGGGCTCAATTGGCCTATGCTGTGAGAAATAGCCCCCCTTTAACCCCCTTTTTGGTGTTCTAATCAATACACAAAACAGGGTAGCATGAGATTAGGATTGTGTTTGGAAGTCTTCCAATCATGAATTGCATGATGGCCTTTAAAAGCACAGTTGAAAAATTGGGACAGTTTTCATGTCTCCCTTGAAGATGCTATTTTGACTCCATTTTCCCAATGTTTTTGCACAGGAACATAACTCAGTGATTTGTTAATGTTCAGATAGTTCTTATTTGTTCTTTACTTTGTCCTTGCTTAAGCATCCATTTAATTCTTTCAAGGCACCTGAAGATATATCTTTTGCAGCCAGCTAACTTTTTGGAATTTGCATAATTATTAAACAGCACAAATGTTTCCAAAGTGGGATGCAAGCAGCATGACCAAAGCATTATGCAAATGTTATTTTCATTGTGATTTAGTCTCTTTCTGTGCGTGTATGTATGTGTGTGTGTGTGTGCATGCTTAATTTTACCAGTCAGCTAGTAAACTATGACACTGCTGGCAAAATGCAGGCAGGGGCTGGACCAAACCTGTTCCAACTTCACTGCCAATGTGTGGATACATAAAGAGGCCCAACCTATTAACTGTAATTCCAAAACTAATTATGTATGTCAGAGTGACCCCTTTCTAATCTATATTCAGAGCAGGACAAATGCCTTCTGTCTCCATTGTTACCTTAATCAAATAGCTCTTGATGGACATATAATTGGCTGTATCTGAAGTGGACTCCAAGTATGGTGCTACATAACAAATTGAATGAAGTCCCAAATGAATTTTGATAGACAACAAAAGAATAATTAACTCCTTAGTTCTGTGATAGGTGTAGAAAAAATATTACCTGTGTCATATTTTCAACTTATGGTATAGGCAAGCCATAAAGATATGTCTTTGGAAATAATATGATTATTTGAAATTCTTTCAATTTAAAATCATATATGACCATACCTTTTTTTGTTTATAGCTTCACACATGAATTAGGTGGTTTCCAAAGATATCTGGAGAAATAAAGCATTACGCACAAGCTCTTACAAGAATGCAACAGTACTCAGTAAGGCGGCAACTAAAATAGTCAGTTTGATTCTAGGCTACATCAATTGGACTCTTTAACTTATTTTTATTCAAGGGTACCAACTTACAATCAAACAAAGACATATACAGCCAGACAAATTTCACAGAACAAAAGAACCATATTCGCCTTACAAAAATACAACAGACCTTTTTTCTTAATATAAACACAAACAGCTAACAAACTCTAAAACAATACTTCTAACCACTACCACCATACATAATCTTACTAAAAACACATAGAATAACAAAGACCAATCTATGAGTCTCAAACTCTATCTGTAGATTTTTATTTCTCAATTTACTTGAAATATCCCTAAATACCACCCTTATCCTTTAAATAACACTCTTTAAAGTCAGAAAATGAGTAATAGAGTTTAGTTTCCATCTTCAGTGTCAAAAGGTGATAAATACATCCCAGTCTTTCTTGAAACTGGTCAAGGAGATTTTTAAGCAGAGTCTGGATGGCCATCTGTCAGGAGCCCTTTGATTGTGTGTTCCTGGCTGGCTCTTGTGGTCTCTTCCAACTCTATGATATCTCCTACCTTCCTGGATAGCATCATACCCTTGACATTGTTTCTAGCAACAAGAAAGCTGTGCCCACTGATTCCAGGGTGCATCTTTCTTTCCCAAAGAGATAAGAAAGGATTAATTTTATACTCAACACTATGCAACAATCCTTTCACACATAAAAACAGCAGAACCTAGAACCCATAAATCACAAGGGAGGAGTGTAATTTTAAACCACTTTCGAAGATCCCCAATCGAAAGGCTAGGGAAAGAGGAGTGTAATTTCAAAGCACTTTCTAAGACCCAAATCCTCTCTCTGCCATTACTTCTCGAACGAAGATTCTTGGGAAGGACTCATCCCACACCTTCTACAAGCGTGTTGATGACTGAGGTTGGATGTGTCCTTCGAGCCTGTTCAATGGATTTTTCTGGTGGAGCGCAGCATGCACAGAACTGGCCTCACCCTTTAAACCAAAGGTTCATCTGCCGGGGCCTAGCAAGCTTGGATGGTGGCAGCGATGTTCTCAGGCCATAGGTTTGATTAGAGTTTCCTTCTCTTAGATGGTTGACCTTACAGGGTTAGACGAGCACCATCTGCCTGGGTTTGAAATTAGAGTTTTCCTTCTTCTAGAATGGTTACCAAAAGGCTAGAGAGCCCATCCTGCCCATTGACACTCTTTGTCAGACACTTCAATTGTGATCTGTCTGGCATGGGTGGCCCTACCGGTGGCTATTATGTCACCGCCAGCATAGCTCACAACTTCATTAGGGTACGCAAGCCTCTCCCCCACGACAAGGGAGCACCAATGGAGAGGCCCTAATCCAAAGGCTAGGGAAAGAGGAATGCAAATTTAAACTACTTTCCAAGTTAAAGTTTTAACAAACAGAATGGATCTCTCTAGCACACATCTTTCAAGTTGATGTATATGAAAGTATTTGGAAAAAAACGTATTTAGGCACATGTGTACTAGAAGAACCAGGCAGCCATGGGTTAATATCATGCCTAGGCAGAGTCCTAGAGACCTAGAGAAGAATATTCTGGTCAAGACAAACATCATATCCAGAGGTTGGGAGTTGATAAGAGATAATCATGAGACCAGGAGGTCATTTGGTCTCTTTCTCCCCACCCATAACCTGTGACTACCCTTGTATATAGCAAAGTGTAAACAAAGTCATCTATCTGGCTGGTCAGGTTTTCACAGTCTGAGTGATTGAAGGGTCAGATGAGAGCAGAGTGTGTTCATTTGCAGACTGTTTGAACCACAGAAAAAGAGGAGTTTTTCAGTTCCAATGGCAGTTTTGGGGAATGTCTCCTCTTTTGCACTATTTTGCTGAAGGAAGGAAACTAGCTTTTCAGTTGCCATGTTCAGACTTTCCTCCCACCCCAGGCAAAATTTTGTTACATGGTAAAAAAAAACCTCCCTAAATCAACAAATCTTCACAATTATTTTCAATATGTTTAGAAAGGGCTGTTTGGTTTCTGAAAGATTTGGATGCCAGCTTCTTGGGTTGTATTTCAGGGATTCATAATTACAAATCACCTTAATCTCCCAAAGTATGAAACCACCTCTGAAATTTTGCACACCTCTATTTCAGGCTATCATTCAGAGAGGTTTCATTGCTCCTGTGGTCATTTATGCTTGTAATACAGAATAAACAATGGAGGATTGGGAACATAGCCAATCAGTTAAACTACTGCTATTGCAAAAGTTCATACAGCATAGGAGTCTCAAACTAATCAGTTTGGAAGTATACAATGCTCCTTCAAAGCTTTATTCCCTACTGCAGGAATTATTGTCATTATTATTCTAAGTGCTATTTAGATAAAAAGAGATCCTATATCATTCCCTCCCTTTACTGTTTCATCCAAGACAGGGCCATTAAAATAATTTTTGGGCTAATTTGAAATGGTGCAAGAAGGCCTGCAAGGCAGGTACCAGAAATATGTTTTATTGGTCTATTTTTAAAACCCCTCCAGATTTTTTTAGAAAATGAAGTTCAGTATTCGTGTCTCTATCAGAATAAAATCATTGATGTTACAATCACCATCCCTTAGAACCTGTGTAAGTGAAAATGCCTGCTTGAGATATGGAATGTAACACATAGAATCTATCTGAGTAACATGGTTATCAGTCTGGGCAAATGTTTAAAACAGTCAAGACAAATGAAACTCTTTGGTCTTAGTCCTATTGTTACCACTTCTCTGCCCCAACTAGAGCAGATCAATAGACAAAATTGTTTTCTGCTGAATCAACATGTACATAGATATAATTAATTTGGTGATCCTACACTAATTTGCACTAATTAAAGAATTCAAGTCTTTATGCAATAAAAATACTTCTAATCATTCTAGAACAGTGGTTATCAATCTGCGGGTGTGACGATCTCGGTCACCTAAATTGACTATTTTGACACTCCCGGTAGTCTGCCACCAACCTAATGGGTCATTAGGATTTGCTTTACTAATTAAATACTAATTAAATGAAGTGTCTGTAGCGTTGGCCTTTACAACAACCCACCAACCAAGAATGTAAACTGAGGAGACCGAAAGATGACGGAGGCTTTTAAAAAAAGTTAATAATAAAAGTATTTATTAACAAGAACGAGGCTATCAAATAGGCACAGATCGTATTGGTTCTACTAAGAGGCAACTAGCGTACGGTTACAGCAATGATATACTTCGGATAGCGTGATGGTTAACAAGATTTACTATATGTGCTAGAGCGTAGAGGTTTCTGACTATAAAAGGCTATTATTACTTCTTAAGTTGGTACGTTCAGTTCCACAGACAGTACGAAGACTTGTCTCCCAACTCCCACCTAATAGTTCCACTAGATGGTTGTTGTACTAAAGTTCTGGAACATCTAATCATCTAGATCGTTCCCTGAGTCTGGCTACTCCAGGGTTACTCGTAACCCACACAGTCTAAGAGTCCAACTACCTGTCACCTTAGTCTCCAGAGATGACCAGGTATCCCAACTGCCTATCACAAGAACAGTTCTAAATTGGCACTCTTCCACAAGCGTCCCCACTAGAATGACTACTGGCCCTAAGGGCGGTCAGATCTCAGTCTTGACTCCCACTAGTCCAGCCTATTCCTACGTGGTGAATTGCTTAGGACAGACTGTCAGTCTCTGTTGCCAAGGCTCTGGTGATACTCCCCCAGAACCTTGCTCAAGACTGCCTCAGGCGTAGATGCCGAATCTACAGCCTGACTCTAAACAGCAGAGGCTGGAGATGTGCGTCTGCACAGCCTCGCTCTAAACTCCAGACTCCCGACTGAAACTTTCTCTGACAGGATTTTCTACTCTGTCAGCTCCAACTCCTCCCCCTCTAAACTCTAGCCAATCGCAGCCTCTTCACTGTAACTAGGCACAAGCCTGCAAGGCCACGCCCCCTTGCTCTGGCTTTCCCTTCCCTTAATGGTTGCTGGCTGCAGCCACCTCTCCAAGATGGATGCCAGCACAACCAAAACAAGATTTTCAAACCTCTTCCAAGCAGGCCTCGGCCCTGCTTAAGGCAGGTGAGTCCTTACAGCGGGTCCCCATGTGTTTTGGACTAAAACTCCCAAAAAACCCAGTGAATTTGCCAGCTGTTAAGATTTCTGGGAGTTGGAGGACAAAAACATCTGAGGTCTCACAGATTTGAGAACCAGTGGTATAAAGGCTACACTAAGGAAGGCAAGGCACTCTTTTTGAGATTATTCAGTCAATCGGATCCACAGTCTTTTAGCCACTATTGGAAACACAAGGAGCATTAGCAGACCACCCACAAGAACATCCACACCTTCATGTCACTAAAACTATCTAAAATGGAGAAATCTAACAATTCTCATCCCAGCTTAAAATAAGTGCCTTTAGCCATTTCTATGCAAATGGGAAACTCTGGAATCAATTGCTCCCTGACTCCAAAAACCGCTGTTTTTGCAGTGTCTCACAGGCAATAGATGGGAGTCTCAGTGCAATAGTAATATGAATATATAAGTTAAGCAAAAAGTCGATGCTGCTGAGCCGTGAATGAGTTAAACCACTGGGATGTGAAGTACATTTGCAGAATAAAGAGGAAGCCAAGTTTTGTCACTACCACAGGAGGTCTTTTGAATTAATGAGGTGATAAGCATGAGTATTTATGGTCTTTTTTGGTGCTGTTCCTGCTCAGCCTGCTGTGCTGATACCTCTTTTAGTTTTTTAATAAGACATTTTATTTGTAAAAACCTTTAAAATATCCTAAAAATCAGTGGAGGGAAATGTTCTGAAATTTGGTAGGAATGATGCCCTACTTCTATTGTGTTGTTGTGGAGAAATGGAAAGGGATGCATCTTTTTTAAAATGACGTTTTATTTGTAGAAATTTTTAAAATTTCAAAAAAATGAGCAAAACATTCTGAAACTTGGCAATCTTTCAGTTGTAAATATGGCCTACAGTGTGGCAAGTTTCTTCCCAATAGCCATAAAAATGACAGAAGGATGAGGCTCAGAGGTTTTTTCATTGGCAATTGATCAAATCTTCCCAAAATGAAAACCAAATGCCAAATTTCAAATTATGAATTGAAACTTTTTTCAATCCTCCTGAATCTTCCCGAAAATGAAATGGGGGCATCCAGAATGCAAAAGAAAACCTAAATTAATCTCTGCCATTTTGCACAACTCTAATAAATATTTTATCCATTCCTAGGGCTGATAGAAAATGGTTAAATCAAGATGATTCCAAATAGACCATCTTGTTTTAAATGAACATTTATTACAGTGATATCTTCTCTAACCATTAAACAACAGCAAATCACATGAAATTTTTGCAGATGGGTGAAAGAGGGCTGATTCACTCTTTATGGTGTATCTGTTCAAAGAAAATTCTTTTGTATTGATTGCTAGAGATCAATTTCATCTCTTTCCCTCCCCAAAGGACCGAACCCACAGACTTAAATAAATGAAAACTATAGTTCATCATCTTTAAAACTGCTTTTACAGGGTCTCTGTACTGTCCAGAGATGACTCCCTTTCCCTCACTTCTGTCTCTCCAATAGGCTGTAATTGCAGAAATGCTGAGAAAATACCAATGGTCGTCAGGTTCGCTGTAAGTTTTGTGATGTGTGTCTGAAAGATTTATGTCCTGATTAAAAGAACCTTGATTGAATTTTCTGATAGAAAATTGTTTTGTTCATAAGCACATGTGCCTTTTTTATCCTTTGATCCCTGCTTGGCTTTTCCAGCTCTTTGGAGAGATGAGAGTTAGAAACAAAAGATGTGGGATGGGCAAAAATGTTATAGAAACAATTTGATGTATCTAGAGATTTGGGGTAATTAAAGTGGTAGATGACTATGGGAAAAATGAATATTTGTGGGATAGTGGGCCAGATTCACTGACACATAAGCTGTTTCATCTTCTTTTTAACTTTTGTATGCATTGTGACAGCAGTTTTTCTTTTTAAATTGTCCAACATTGGTAGGAAAGTCTACAAGAAAAAAGTGTTATCCAAAACTGGGATCTATATATTGCCATTCTGAGCTGCAATCTACATAATTTCATCCCAAATAATTTCATCCACTCATTCTGAATTTATAGCAGCTTTCAAACACAGCAACCATTCACCCCAGAATGCATTGAATTCCATGTCCAATTAGCTGAGCACCTTTTGTCACTAGATTGCAGTGTTATGCTAAGTAGAGGTGTGAAAAGCTTCATAGCTCTGTTTCATAATTCGGAGATTTGGATGATTTGTAAATACAAATCTCTGAATTACTAATAAGAAAGAACCCCTTCAGATCATTAATGAATTGAAACATAAGCCTTTGAAACTTTCAGAGAGATTTGTTAAGTTTTGTTGTTCTAGACCCATGTTCTAGACCCCCCCCCCCTATGTAATTCTATCATCCGTAATTATCTGGGGTGGGAGGGAACAGACAGCTGCATGCTGTTTATTTCCTTGCCAACCAATCAAAAGAAGAAAGCCAAATCACACAGCTTTCTGCAAAACTGGTCTACTCCGCATCTTTTTGTTTTTGTGGCATTTGCAGGATAAAGATGAATATGTGTTCTTTGGAACTCTATTTTGTTTCTGTGTGTTTCTTAAAACTTAACTTTATAGTAGCTTTTTGAGAATTCTGTTTCTTTCTATTAGGGCTGTTTGATTTAAAAAAAAACCCCAATGTTTCAAAACTCATTTCAGATCTAGTCATAGATAGTGTTTCGGATTATTTAGACTTCTGAAAAAATTCCGATAAATTTCAAAAGTGATTCAGAAGTATTTCCGAAATTAGGAAGTTTTCGGAAGTCTTCAAAAATGGCTTCCACTTTCAAAAAATGGGCAAAAAATCAGCAGAAGGGAGAGTCAGCTGTTAGCCATCAGCCAATGAGCAATCAGCAAGAAAATTCAGAAATGACATCTGAAATTCAGAATTCGGAATTGCGAAATTTGGAATTTGGAATTCCTTTTGGAAGGGCTGCTCTCGAAATTGCTAAAAAAAAGTCAGAAGTATCTGAAAAACTTCCAAAATTCGGGAGTATCCAAAATTTTAAAACAGCCCTACTTTCTATCCATTCATCCAGTCTATAGCCTTTTTCTGTTGAAATTATACACCCCCCCCCATTATATTTTTTCCAACTTCCCATAGCTAACTAGCTACATTCTTTCCTCAGCCCTTATCTTCCTCTCAAATCCTTCTGTTATTGGCCGACATTATTGTGAGCCTATTATCCTCCTCCCCAAAATAACAAAAAATAGCCCCTTGTTTGTGTTTGCAGCTCTGGCTTTCTTCTGTGTGTTTAAATTGTTTGCTTATCTATTTTTTATTTCCCTTGCTGTTTTTCTGACTTTTGTGTGTACGAAGCACAAAAGCACACATACAAGAAAAAATAATAAAGTAGTTTAACACTAACACTTATATAACATACATAATGAGGTGTGAGCGTGAGTACAACTAGGCCTGGCTCCAGTGGCCAACCTGGCCATCTTGGTGGCTCCACTACCCACTAGGCGTTCAGAAGGAGATGGAGAAGGAGATGTATTGTTTCTACTCCTGCCACCCCATGCATCTCTCTTGGTACTGCTGTTGCTGTTGAGGCAAGGGCACAACTTAGAGCCTCTAAGTTGCCAATTAGTGTTACGGAGGAGGTAGAACTAATGTCAGGGAGGAGGCAGAATTGTCCCCTGAGACAATTGAGGAGCCTACACAGGATTTGAAGAGTGGTCTGAAGGGGATTTTGAGATGGAGTGCCCCTCAAAGCTATCCTACTTGTGGACTTGCATCGACAAGTGGCAGTCAGTGAGGGACCTGCAGGTGATGAGATCTCACCCCTAGCACCTGAAAGGCCTATGTCTACCATTTAGGACCACTTCCAGTGTTACTGAAGGATCTCACACACACAGTGACATGCCAGTGAGCCCTCTGCTCCTATACCCATCAAGTCAAGATCTTACTTTCCTGGCTGCTTCCTCTGACAGTAGTGTGTTTGCTTATTGCTTATAAGGCTCTTTGATATGAAAATGATTTAGGTTAATCATGTGTGCTTAAATTGGAAACATTATTAAAAATCAGAGGATAGATTGATTATTCTGAAACTTGGCAGGCTTGCTGTCCTGCTCATGTCATATAATTGTGCCACAATTTGAGTGGACCACTTTTGTAATTTTTTTACATTTCAAAACATTTGTAAAAGCTTTAAAAATTCCCAAAAATCAGTGGCTGACTAAAACATTGTGGAACTTGACAGGCTTAAAGTTGTATGCGTTGCCTACTAGGCTTAGTTGATCAAAACATGGTTCAAAACTCAATTCAGATGTAGGGGGCACTGGTGATTCGATTCGGAATTTAATTTTGTTGTTTTTTTAAAAAAAATCCATAACTTTTCAAAACTTCAGACACTTGGAATAGAATCATTAATGGCAGATCCTCCTCCTCCTGTCATGTAATTCAGATTATCAAAGTAGAGGTAAAGGTTTCCCCTTGACATTCAGTCTAGTCCTGTCGGACTATGGGGAGTGATGCTCAGCTCCATTTCTAAGCCAAAGAGACGTGTTGTCCATAGACACCTCCTCCAAGCATGAGTGTATGGAGCGCCATTACCTTCCCGCCCACGTCAAATTGCAAAACCAGATTCAAACCGCTAAACTGAATTCAAACTGTTAAACCAGATTCAAACTGCTAAACCAGTTTCAAACTACGGACCTACTGCATTATGCATTATGAAGACTCATAGAAGGCAGCTAAACTGCATGATAGAAGTCTACATCACTGAGTATATGCATTCAGTTTCAAGTTACATTACATGGCAATGTATATGCGGCCTGAGAGCAGATCAGGTATTCCTTCCATGTGTTTTGAACTTCAACTCCCACCATTCCTAACATCCTCAGGCCCTTTCCTTTTCCCCCTCAGCTGCTTAAGCAGAAAAAGAGGAAGAAAAGAGTAGGAAGAAGGAGAGGAGAATGGAGAGAAAGAGAAGGAAAAAAGGAGGGAGAGAGAAAGAAGGAAAGAGAAAGAGAAAGGAGGAGAGAAAGAGGTGGAACGAATAGGGAAAGGAGGTGGGGAAAGAAGAGAGAAGAGGATGAAGGAGGAAAGAAAGAAGGAAAGGAGAACGAGGAGAGAGAGAAGGGAAGAAATGTGAGAGAGAGAGAGAGAAAGGAGGAGGGGAGAAAGGAGGAGAGAAAGAGAAGGAGAGAAAGGAGAGAAAGAAGGAGAGAAGAGGAGAAAGGATGAAAGAAAGGAGAAGAGAATGGAGAAAAAGATAATGAAAGAAAGGAGAGAGAAAGTAGATGCTAAGAGGAGAATGGAAGAGAGAGATGGCAAAAGATGAGAAAAGAGGGATTGAAGAGAAAAAGAGAGGAGGAATGTAGAGAAAGAGAAGGAAAGAAACGAGGAGAGAGAAAGAAGGAGAGAAGAGAATGGAGAGGAGAAAGAGATGGAAAGAATATGAGAAAGGAGACAGAGAAAGAAAGGAGAAGAGGAGGAAGGAGATAAATTTGCCCATGCCTAGTGTAGATGCAACCTCTTTCTCTAGACATCTCATATCTTTTCCATGCAGTCTAGGAAACTGAGAGAGACCGTGGGGAAAACCCATGGGGAGACTTTTGGCTGAGTCACACTCTCTCAGTCCCAGAGGAAGGCAAAAGCTAACCCCCCTCTGGACAAACTCAGCCGAAACACTCCCTCCCCCCCCCCCCCACAGGAGGGAGGCAGGACTTAAAGGCGCAGAACAAACTCCCAAGTCCTTCTCCCCCACCTCAGCCCATTCTTCGCCCACTTTCTAGACCAGAGCAAAATGGCAATGAGGTGTCTTCAAACTTGAATTCACTGCATGTGCAAGGGAACTTCGTGGAGAAAGGGGGATTTCTAAGTACAAACTCTAACCAAAATGGGAATGAGGGGTTTTGAAAGTTTAATTTACTGCTTCTGAAAGGGAAATTGGCAGTGGCAGGCAAGATAACACTTGTCTCAGCAATATTGTGTGTTTCCCTGCCCTGCCCTTCTCCCCCCTCCCCCCAACACACAAGCAGAAAGGCAACGGGCCTGCTATCAGCTGTTCTCCCCCTCACTGTTGTTTCCTTCCCAAGCAGTGCAAGCACCTTTCCCATCCAAGCTCCCTTCGTGTTCGCTGCCCCGGATCGCAATGAGCCCCTGAGACACGCAGTCGTTTTAAAAGTTCAATGACTCCCATTCTGAAACCCCTCCCCTCCCCACATGTTCTCCCCTCATTGGCTGGAGGCAAGCATCCCAGCATGCAGACTTCTGCTTGCCTCCAAATGCTGAGTCATTTCCGACTCACTTCATGAGTCGGAACAAAGATGGCGACAGTGGCTTTGGAAGGGCAAAGATACTTCCAGTTTCAGGGGGGAAAATGCAAAATTGCTTCAAAAAGGTTTTTAATCCAAATTTAATCCGAATTACGAGAGTTCCAACTGGACCTAACCATGCCTATTGCATTCAAGTGTGGCAATAATCATCCTGGTAGCTGTAAAATTATGGAGAAGGAAGTCTTGAAATTTTCCCCATTACAGCTAATTGAAGAAATCTTAACAAAGCAATTATGATGTTTCAGAGATTTTTGTTACAAATCAGCATGAGACTCCTTCAAATCTTTATGAATCGAAGTGGGGCCATATGAATCACCATTTGTAAAATTAGCTTTAAGCCCACTTTTAAATCTCTTTTGCTGTCCACCAACATTCCATTTTCCATTCTTGAGCTGAAAATAGAATAACTGCTTTGGGAGACGGTGATTGGGCATTCATGTGGCCAGTCCAGTGAAGTTGATAATGGAGGATCATTGTTTTGATGTTGGTGGTCTTTGCTTGTTGCAGAATGCTAACATTTGTCTGCCTGTCTTTCCAAAAGATTTGTAGGATTTTTTGGATGCAATTTATAGTGACATGTATAGAAGTTCCACATTTTCCAACAGAGTTGGAAGAACAATAGATTTATAAACAAGCATCTTGGCATTCCTATGAATGTCCCAATCCTCAAACATTCTCTATGTATTTTTTAAAAATGCTGAATTTGCAGAGCTTAGATGGTGTTGTATTTCTGTGTTGCTGTTGCTTTCTGTTTTGTTGCACCATTAAGTTGTATTTCTGGCATTGCAGAGGGATTGGCTGGTGCCAGCTGGTAGGGCACTTTGGTTATCTCAATGTTCAGTGAGAGGCCAAGCTTTTCAGATGCTTCTGCAAAGGTGTTTAAAGTGACTGGTAGGTCTTCTTTTGAAAGAGCCAAGACTACATTGTCATCAGCATATTGGAGTTTTTAACTGACTTAACAGACTTGTTGTAACCTTGGTTTTGGCTTTCACCTGTTGAGTTCAAATAGCTCACTATCTATCTGATAAGTGATTTCCACACCAGTTGAAAACTTCCCATCAACAAGGTGTGGAATCATAGTTATAAAGATGGAAAATTGGGTTGTGGCAATAACACATCCCTGTTTGACACTTGATTCCATCTTAAATGGGTGACTGTGGAGCCATTGCTGTCCAAGACTGTTGTCATCATGTCATAATTGAAAAGTCACAGGATGTTCAAAAAAATTATCATGGCATGGTCCAGAGGGCATTGTGATTCAGTGAGTTGCATGCTTTTGTCCTTTGCGGGGTTGTTGAATGTCAGGCACAGAGGTTAATTTTGTTCCCTGTGTTTTTCTTGGAGCTGTTGTACAGTGAATATCATATCCATTGTTCCTCTAGAGAAGCAGAAGTCATTCTGAGATTCCAGGAGAATGTCTTCTGAAATACGTAGAAGGTGGTTTGCGAGGATTCTTGCAAGGATTTTCCCAGCAGAGGTTTAAAGTGAGATACCTCAATAATTCCCCACAATCTGTTCTTCCCCTTTTTGGTAAAGGGTGATGATAGTGATATCACCCACATTTTTCCATGAGCTGGTGATGTTATTGTGTCAACTCAGGTCCACACTTTAAAGAATTCAACAGGGATCCCATCAAGTCTGCTGGCTTTGTTATTTTTTAATTGGCTGATGGCTTTACTGACTTCCTTTAAACTAAGCAGTTCTGCAAGTTCATCTCTGATTCGTTTTTGTGGGATTTGTGAGAGAATCTCTTTGGCCACTTTGGAGCTGTAGTTAAAAAGGTTATGGTAGTGCTCTTTCCAACATCTGGTTTTTTATCTTAAGTAGTTTTGTTCCATCTGATGAACGTAGAGGGTATATGCCATGATTTTTTTGGGACCATAAATGACCTTTATAGCTTTAAAGTATTCCCATGCATTGTAGACATCCATTAGGCATTGATTTCTTGAGTATTTTTTCTACCAGATGTTCTTGAATTCTCTGATGTTTCTTTGGACCTCAGCTTTTGCACTCATGTGGATCTATTTCTTAGCAGCACAGTTGATTTCTCTTTGCCATATTTAGAAGACTTTCCTTTTCTTAATGATTATATGTGCTTTGAATGAGATTTTCCTGCTTCTTGGCAGGGGGTTGTACTGGATGCCCCACAATATCTCTTCGAACTCTATGATTCCATGTTGGATCCCGTGCTTTTCATGGGTCTTGTGAGAAGTGCATTATGGTAATCAATAGCACGGATAATTGTATAGTCTAAGCCAGGGGTGCTCATTAGGTAGCTCGCGAGCTACTAGTAGATCTTCGGCCCTCTTCCAGGTGATCTTCGGGCCTCACCAGCCAGATGGGGCGCTCCTGCCACGCACGCACACACCCTGTGCACACGTGCGCTCCTGCTGCTGGCTTCTGCTCTCGCGATGCTTCTTTTACCTGCGTGGCTTTGCAGGAAGAAGGAAGCACGAGGCGGGGCCTCTGGAGGGAGCGCCCTGCCTCTCTCTCGTCCAGAAGCAGCTGTGCAGCCTCCGTTGCCGGTGAGACAGGCAGGGCGGAGCGCTCCCTCTGGATGCCCCGCCTCGTGCTTTCTCCTTCCTGCAATGCCCCACAGGCGGAAGAAGCGCTGCGCGGGCAGAAAACAACAGCAATTGCACGCGCAGTGGCAGGAGCGCGTGTCGGCGGGAGTGTGCGGGAGCACACAGCGGCGGGGGCAGGTAGATCTTTTGGACTTGGCTGCTTTAAGAGTAGCTCGCATGCTGAAAAAGTGTGAGCACCCCTGGTCTAAGTCCTTTAGAAAGGTGGGAATTTAGATAGATAGATAGATAGATAGATAGATAGAGATAGATGGATGGAGGGAGGGAGGGAGGGAGGGAGGGAGGGAGGGAGAGGGATAGAGGGAGACAGACAGACAGACAGACTAACCTTTTGTGTTGTGCCCAGAAACAAAGAGTCAATCAAGCTTTTGCAACACAGGAATCTTATAATCTTATGATCCTTGTAAACTAGTGACCTCTCTGCTGAACCAGAACTGCATGCTTCCGTCTTCTTTTTGCTCTTATCACTGCTACTTGGAATTATGAGTAAATTGTCTGCCAATTTGGAGAAAGGAAAAAGGGATTTAAAAAAACTGGAATCTAATAATCCAATTTACATTTTTAAATGCCTTCCTGAATGAAAGAGAGAGAGAGAGTTTAAGCAAAAGGGAAATGAAAGAAAAATCTATGTTTGCTGGATCCACTTCAAGGTATCTCAGGGGAGTATTTAAACCTATTGCCCCCCTTATTGCACCTAGCAAAATTTCTTTCAAAAGTAATAAGTTCTAATGGATCCCTCTTTGGCAGCCAGAGAATGTCACATTAAGTAATTCCTGACAGATACTGGTTCTAATTGGATACCTGTTGAGCTAATGGCTCTCAATAGTACCTATCTTATGATTGACAGAATGGAACACAAAGGTCTCTTTAGTGTAACTGAGATGAGGTTAAGACACCTGTAAAGATACACAGAGAGGAAATCAGATTCAGGAGAGCTGGAGCATATAGGTGGAAACAATTTGATTTCATAAACCAAACTGTGAACTCTTATCTATATATATAAAAAGAGAGTGGTCGTGCAACAGGGCAAATAGGCAGCAAAACTATAAGCCCCAGAACCACGAAAACAACCCAACACATTCCTACATACCACGAGGTACCTACAAGGCACAAAAAACCCACCCTAGATACCTCGCAGGACCACAAAAAACAACCCCCCAAAATCTGCCATTGACACCTAGCATAGCGGTGCTTGGTGAATGCAAGGGGAGGGGAGGGGGAAAGGCCTCACTAACAATGGTGGCAGTGCCCCCCCCAACCCCCCCCAACCCCAGCCCCTCGTCCTCACCCTTCTCTCACTCGGTGGGCATCTGCAATACCGCACAGTTCTACAATAAGGCGCGGTTGCGGAATGGAGGATCCGGCGGCGGCGGCTTCGCACGGTCCCAAGCCAGGCTGGCCAAGCGGCAGCACTCTTTAACGTGGCCGCTCTTCTCCTCCCTGTGGCGGTTGCAGCCCCTCGCTGCAGCAGAGAGGCAGCTCAGTTTCTGCAGGCACTCTGATGGCCCTCCTCCTCTCCCGGCTCCAGTAACACTCCGAAGCCCTCCACGCGGCCGCCGCTACTCCCTGGTGGCCGCCATCTTCCTTTGGAGGACTTCCGGCCAGGAGAGGCGGGACTCAAGGGAGGAGAGCGGGGCGAACAGAAGAAAGAGGTGCCCGGGAAAAGGGCAGCTTCCCTCCCGTCACCGCAGGGATCGGGAGGGAACCCGCCAGCTGGGAGAGGCGGGACTCAAGGGAGGAGGGCGGGGCGAACAGAAGAAAGAGGTGCCCGGGAAAAGGGCAGCTTCCCTCTCGCCTCCGCCGGGATCGGGAGAGAACCCGCCAGAGCGACGAAGGCCCTGGCGGCAAAGCCGGCAGGAAGAGGAGGAGGCGGAGGAGGAGGAAAGAGTAGTGAGGGGGGAGGATCATACCCATGCACAGAGGCTACGATCCACCCCCCCACTCGCTGCTCTTTCCTCCTCTTCCTCGCCGGCTTTGCCGCCAGACCCTTCCTCGCTCCGGCGGGTTCCCTCCCGATCCCGGAGGAGGCGGGAGGGAAGGTGCCCTTTTCCCGGGCACCTCTTTCTTCTGTTCGCCCCACTCTCCTCCCTTGAGTCCCACCTCTCCCAGCCAGCGGGTTCCCTCCCCATCCCTGTGGTGGCGGGAGGAATGCTGCCTTTTTCCCGAGCACCTCTTTCTCCTGGTCGCCCCGCCCTCCGAGGCCGCAGCCCTTCCACGCCCCCCGGCCTCCACAAACACCAGTGGGGGCCTACTCCACACGCCTGAAGATAAGCCCTGGCGACAGCGACGAGGAGAAGACGGAGAAGAAATAAGTAAGGAGCGAGAAAGGAAACAATAGAAGAATGGAAGGGGAGAAGAAAGGAAGAAAAAATTAAGGAAAGGGGGAAGGAGGAGAGAGAGAGAGTGTGTGTGTGTGTGTGAGAGAGAGAGAGAGAGAGAGAGAGAGAGAGAGAGAAAGGATGGGTGGGTGGGTGGGTGGGTGGGTGGAAGGAGGGGGAAGGAAAAGAAACCAGAAAGGAAGGAAAAAGCCACAGCGAAGCGTGGCCGGGTCAGCTAGTGTTTTATATATGTAGCTGCTTGGAATTTTGCTACTCTTCCTGATATCACTCTCATCAGTTCTCCTGAAGTTAGAGTGTAGAATTCATTCAGTTATGGCCACACTCGTGGGGTTTTACTTTGATAGGCTGCATATTTTACACTTCTTACAGCATCTCACATTTTTCTCACATTGATTAGAAAAAGGGGCATGATCCAAAGTTGCTGTGATGCAGCTACTGGAAATATCTTCTTGTTTGGTGATTGGGATTTTTGTGGTATATAAATAGTTTGCCTAGGACATAATTCAGACATGATGTATCGCATGCATTGTACAAGGGTTGAATGAAAAGTAATGCCTCCACCTTCGTAACTCCTCAACAGATGGCAGTACTGGTATGTGGCAGGTACTGGCTTGTTCAGTAGACTCTCCTCTACAGTTTTTGAGGGAAGACTTAGCATTTAATGGTTGTGTTGTTAAAGTGAGAAGTATGGAACCCTGCGCAGACGGACAGTCAATGCGACTTAAGCAACGTGCAGTCACTGAATTCTTGACAGCAGAAGGTGTCACCCCAAAGGAGATTCATCAGAGAATGCAAGCTGTTTATGATAATTGTGTTGATGCGAGTACTGTGTGTCATTGGGCAAATAAGTTTAAAGATGTTGATGTGGGAACATCTGCCTTGTGTGGCAAACAGAGAGTTGGACGTCCTGTGACAGCAACCACTGAGTTTCACAAGCAAAAGGTTGACAGATTAATTCAGGACGATCATCGTTTCACTCAGAGAGAAATGTCAAGCATAATAGGCATTTCACAAGAATGGGTGGGTCACATTATTGCTTTGCTTGGCTATTGGAAGATCTGTGCATGATGGGTACCTAGGATGCTGACGCCTGAAATGAAAGCGCACAGGCTTGAAATTTTTCAGGAACCATGACGGCTTCAGAAAACCTGTTCATCGTTGGCAGAAATGTATCCAATTGTCTGTTGATTATGTGGAAAAGTGAATAGTGGTAGTGAAAGAGCACATTCTAAGGTTGATTTCTGCATTTGATTTATTAAAATATTCCCATCCAAACCCAAGTAATGAAGGTGGCGGCAATACTTTTCATTCAACACTCATAGATATCAGAAATGGCATGCAGAGATAGTGAACTTTTTGGGCTATATGCTTTGGACTGCAACTTCCACAACCCTTTATCATTGGTCATGCTGAATGGGGTTAGTGAACATTTGAGGTCTGGAAGGTCCAATGTACAGACAATTAGAAAAACTATGTGTTATTTAAGACCAAGATACATATTCTTGAAAAGGAGATCATCCTGTTGCAGTACAACTATGCAGAGTCTGTCTGTCCCATCTATTTATAATTTATCATCCTACCTGCCTAGGCACCCTGCCTTCTGCAGTAGATACCACTGGATATTCTAAGATTTATCCCTTCCAATTTTTTGCTCTCTGTAGCTATATGATTCACTACATCTACATCTAGCTACATAATACAGATTGAATATCCTTTACCTGAAAAGCTTGGGAAAAGGTATTTTAGATTATGCATTTGAGGGAGGGGGGATTTTGGAATGCCTGTATTTGCATATACATGCACAATAAGATATATTGGATATGAGACTCAAATCTATAAATTATATTCATTTATACACATAACTTGGAGGTAATTTAAGAGAATAATTTAAAAATAACATTGTGAATTAAGCACTGAACCATCGAAAGTAAATATGTTATGATCTCAGTCGCCTGCATGTACAATTTTGGATTTTGTAGTATTTTGTTTCAGATTTCAGTATTTTGGATCAGGGATGCTCAACCTATATACACAAAGAATATTTGGGCACTATCCTTACAAAATTACAAAATTATGTATTTTATAAAAATGCCCAAGAAATCTCATCTCATGGAGGCTTGTATTTTAAACAATGACCCTCATTTTTCACTAATATGCATACCTTTCACTTCTGCCAGACAGAAACCACTTCCTCAATGTTAAAACACTTAAAAGCTGATTGACAGGTTGTATTATGAACCATAAGAGCATATTACTCCTTGTTCCTGTCAAGTAATGACAGATGCATTGTTGTAGTTGCATATACATGAGCTGTTCTCTTTATAATCATCACACAACTGACTGCCATCCCACCAGCAAAATAAAGAGACCAGACAACAGTGTGGGTTTAACTATGGGTAACTTTTATTTAAACATTATCTGAATTAACTTTATGTGACTTGCAACATGTAACCAAAGGAATATGAACCTGGTGTGAATTTAAGTTTAGGCAGTGGACCTCCATGACCTACCCCTTGGCTAAGTTGGGCGAAACACCTAGGTCCCCGGATATACTAAACTTTAATATCTCCAGTGCGGCCCTTCAGGAAAACATATGGAGAGTATCTGCTCTGCTGCACCGTCATTCTTTCCTTGTTGTTGCTGCTCCTAGCCAGTCATACAGCTTCCTCAAAAGTCCTGACTACTGAAGATACCTCTGCTGATGCCAAAACATGACACACATGTGGCCAGCAAAAAAGGGAGGCACTCTCCCCTCCTTCTTGCTAGATGCACAGGCACCCCATTCTGACATCAGTAGAGGTGCCCACAATGGTCAGGAGGTCAGATAGAACTCTATGTTTGGTTGGAAGAAATGGCAGTGACAACACAGAAAGAGGTGAGGTGAAGAACACCAAAGCAGAAGAATACTCACTAGTAGCAGGGATAATACACATTTGGGTACCAGCCCATGTAGATCCCTGTCATACTATGGGATCTGGAAGCAGGCCATAGTATTGGGCTCTCTAATTAATAAATATATTGGCCAATGCCTGGATTTGAGACCCTTGTGTATGGGCCAAAACTCCTTACAGCTCCAACCAATAAAGTTGCCCCCTACCCACCCACCCCAAAAACCCCCTAGTGTGTAGTGTATGCTGACATTTTGTCAAGTAGAGTGGTTCTCATCCCTGACACACTAACAGCTAATTGCTACTTTTTCTGATCTATTTGATATATGTCTGTGGAGATGAGGGAAAACAAGGCCCCTACAAACAGTAATAAAATCAACTTCTTGATTGTGGCAAATAAAAAGTGCCTGTGTTGAATTACCAGCAGATACAGAGGCAGGCTTTGTGGAATCAGACATCATAAAACAACACTTTCACAAGCAGTTAGAACAGTATCTTTCCCATTACTATTCCTCACAGCAGTAATATTTGATTATCCAGTAAAAAATGGATTTGATCAAGTCTGATTTGTCATATTCAATTTTTTCCAGTTGCAGTCTATTCCCATAAACTCTACTTCTGAAGGAGCACTGTCATACATTTCATTGGTAATGTCAGTGAGAATAGCATACAAAATCATTATTACCATCTGTGCAATTTCCTTGTCTGTTATTTGTAACTTTTTCCTGTGAACTGTATGTGTTTTAAAAATTCTTTAGCTAAGTTGTAGGGAACTATTTGATCTGTGTCTCTTCCTCAATTTTCACTTGGTTTATTTGGTTGTAAGATGCCATTTTTTCTCATTTTCTGTGTATTTTGTTTGTGCTTTCAACTCCAGCTCATATCATGTTCTCTCATATTTGTTTTCATTGCAAAGCTCTCTCTTCCCTACCATTGTCTACTGAGAATTACAAGGACACCCATTTTCGACATTAATTGACCTTCTGTTGAATTTCCTACTGAACATGCTCATCAACAAACAAATACATTTATAAATAAAGTAATAATAAGCCTTTGTCTATGCTAGTATGATTAAAGTAGTAACAACTATTATTTATCATATTGGAGTTTAATTAATTTTCAAATTGCCATACTTAGGAAATTTATCAATCTCATATTTCATTTTGCCCCCCCCACCCCTCTTTCCACATGATGAAGTTGTGTCTTTGCACACTCCACAATCCATATCCATCCTTAAAATTATCAGATGTTACCCTTCTGTGCTGCACAAAGAGTAATGAAGCTAGGTAATTTTAGATCCTTCATTCCTCCACTCTACCCAGAAAGAAAATGGTCATACGTATTACTGCAAAATGCTGAACTGTTTTTTTTCCTTCTCTTAATGCCATTCTGTTCACTGTTCCATGTGTACAATGTATGTGTTGAGGTGGGGATGCTGTTTCTTGGCAATCCCATTTAAAAAAGGAAGAGATACTGGAAGATCAATGTTATGAGAAAAGGACCATGATTATCTGAGGAACCCTAGATGGCCAGAGTGGCAGATTCATGCCTATATTAAGCTTTATTTGTATCACACCCCCTCTCCCCGAAGGGACTCATGGCAGCTTACAAAAAACCAAATTAATGCAGTTGATAATATAACATAGACCAGTGGTTCTCAACCTTTCTAATGCCGTGACCCCTTAATGCAGTTCCTCAGGTTGCGGTGACCCCCAACCATAAAGTCATATTAGTTGCTACTTCATAACTGTTATTTTGCTACTGTTAGGAATCACAATATATATATATATATATATATATATATATATATATATATATATATATCTGATAAGTGGGATGTATTTTCATTGTTACGAAGTGAACATAAACCATAATGATTAATTACAAAAACAATATGTAATTATATATTGTGAAATATTTATTTCTATTTACAAATAAATGAAATTTAGATTTGAAGCATGTCGTAGCATGGGTAACAGTCTCAATATAACAGCAAACAGATTTAACATACATACAACATACAACCCACATTATAACCAAGTAATATAAGAACAGGAAATTGCATTGCTACGTTTTGCAGCAAGACACATTAAAAGGCCAACATCAGTGCGAAGGTTGTGCTTGCTTCTTTCTCACCAAATCATAAATTCTTGGGGCAGTCTTTGCAAGGGCACAACGGAGATCATCTTCCACAGCAAGTCTACTTCTGTATTTAGACTTGATAACCAACAAGCTGGAAAACCCTGTTTCACAAAGATACGTTGTTGGAAATGGAATAAGAAGACGCAACACAGTCTCAGATAGAACAGGATACAACTGCAAACTCTTGATCCAGAATTTTGCAATGGGCATGGTAGAAAAATCAGTTTTTGCCGCATCACTGTTGATAAGTTCACTGAATTCCTCTTGTGCTTCTTCAGGAACATCTTCAACTTTGACGTCGAATGGGGTTCTGGTAAGTGCAAAAGGGATGTTAGGTAAATTTGGAAAATAATTTGAAATTTCATCTGCAATCATGCGAAAGTGTTCTTTCACAGAAGGTATAATTGTAATCCTTTTCTCTGGTTCATTGTCATGTTCCTCAATGAAAGCAGATAAGGTAGGCAACATATAAATTTTATTTTCATCCATTTTTTTCTGCCAAAACTGCAGTTTGTTTTTGAATGTTTTGATCTTTTCTGACAAATCAAGGCATGTCGCATTTGGTCCTTGCAGTGATAAATTTAATTCATTCAAGATGGCAAAGATGTCAACCAAGTAAGCTAGTTTCTGCAGTTGACTGTGATCTCTGAGAAGTGCTTCAAACTCTGGTTTTGCTTTCTGGCTGAAAAACATTTTGAGTTCATCACGAAGCTCAAAAACTCATTGTAAAACTTTTCCTCTGGACAGCCATCTCACTTAAGTGTGAAATAGGAGGGCATTGTTTGGTGCATCCATCTCACTGCACAGTTGTGAAAACAGTCTACTATTTAAACTGCTTGCCTTTACAAAATTGACACAACTTACTACATTTTTCATTACTTCCTGTAACTCTTGTGGCAGTGTTTTCGTTGCTAATATTTGGCGATGAATCATGCAATGAGTTCCAATGACTTTTGGTGACTCATTCAGTACCAAACGTTGAAAGCCAGATCGACATCCTAACATTGCTGGAGCACCATCTGTGCAAACACCACAAACCTTTTCCCAGGAGATCTGATGTTCCTTCAGAAATGAACCAACTGTATCAAATATATCACGTGCAGTAGTTGTTGTTTCCAGAGGTTTGCAAAAAAGAAACTCATCTTTAAAGTCACCATCATTAATATATCTCGCATAAACCAGTAACTGCGAACAGTTTGCAACGTCTGTGGATTCATCAAGCTGGATACTAAATATGGGAAGTGGAGCAGATTTAACTTCCTGGATGACCTGATCAAGAATATCAGCAGACATGTCATTTATTCTTCTGCGGACAGTGTCATTAAATATAGAAATTGCATTAAATTTCTTAACAAATTCGGCTCCAATCATAATTCGAACAAGCTTTTTGGTTACTGGAAAAGTAATTCCTCAGCAATGGTGTGAGGTTTCATTGCTCTGGCAATGCTCTGTGCAGCCACATACGAAGCTTCAATGGCTGCTTCGTTTTGTTTCTGGAACATGCCAGTGCTGTCAAATCTGGATTTCTTAAGTTCATCAGCCTTGCTCCTAAAAAATGTATATCCTTGCTGGCAAGGCTTGGATGTTTCATATCAAAATGACGTTTCAGTTTACTAGGCTTCATTGATTCAGCTGAGAGAACTTCACAGCAGATGACACATTGTGGTTTCTCAACTCCTGATGCAATGATAAAGGTAAATCCAAATTGTAGGAAGTCCTCAGTATATTTTCTTTTCTTTATGTTCTTCCGATCCATTGCCATGGGATAGTTTGCTAATATATCCAATTATAACTCTTGACCAACCAGAAGCTTTACTGATCCTGCACCTACCAATCCAAAAAAAAGACACTGAAGTGGTTTGGGGAAAACATATTCAGACATGTGGGAGTTGCAGTTCCTCCTGCCATCAATGAACATTCTGAACTCCACAGATATGCAATGTAACCCAACTTGGCATACAGAGCCCCCATGGCCAGCAAAAAATGCTGAAGGGAATTCACCTTGATTTAGGGAAGTTGTAATTGCCCTACATCCAGAGAGAACCATGAACCCAAATACCAATGGATCTGGATCAAACTTGTCACACATGCCTTGCCTACAGTGGTTCACTGGAGGGCTTTCTAGGAGTTGAAGTTCACCCACAAACAAAGAAATAAAAACAGGCAGTAAGCAGCCACACCTTGAAGCTGCAAGGCCATTCAGTGCTTAATCAAGGTGGCCAGTGGCTGGCAACATTCCCACTTGCCACAAGCAGACAAGGGTTCTTTCTTCCACCCTGGACATTATTCCACAGAAATAAAAACAAGCACCATAAAAATACACCCTCAGCCTCCCCCTTACTTCAGCAGCCTGGAGGAGAAAGGACTGAAAGAGGAAGAGAACGAAGGAAAGAAGGAAAGAAAAAAGGGAAGGGAGGAAGGAAAGAGGGGGGCAAATGGAGGGGAAACAGGGAGAGAGAGGGGGGGAAGGAAAGAGAGAGAGAAAGGATGGAAGCAAAAAGTCATGGAAGGGAGGAAAGAGGTAGAGAAGGAAGGGAGGAGAGATGGAAAGAAGAAAAGGGAGGGAAGGTGGAGATGAGAGAAGCCCAGAGGCATCCATGGATGCCAGCGAGGATCCTGGGCGCCCCCTTCCTTTCCCCACCCCAACAGGGGCTCGGGTGGGTTGGGGAAAGGAGGGAGGCGCCCATGGATGCTGGCAAGGATCCTGGGAAAGGAAGGGGCGCCCAGGATCCTGCCGGCATCCCCCTTCCTTTCCCCACCCCAACGGGGGCTCGAGTGGGTTGGGGAAAGGAGGGAGGCGTCCATGGATGCTGGCAAGGATCCTGGGCGCCCCCTTCCTTTCCTCAGGGAGCTCGGGTGGAGGCGAGGGAAGCTCAGAGGCATCCAGGGGCGGCGGCCAGGCATTGAGGCTGCCAGGAAGAAGTCCACCCACCTCACCGGAGATAACAGAGGGTGAGTCTTCTTCCACGTGGCTTTGCCTCCCAAGCTCCTCCTCCTGACTAGCACATGTCTGTGGGAAGAGCAAGAGGAGGAGCCGGCCGCGGACTTCCATTTGGCTGGCTCGGGATCGGACCCGTCGGCAGCCATTTTGGAGGGGGCGGAGTCAGCCAAGACGGCTTCGGCGATCCCCGAAAATGGTGCTGCGACCCCCAGGTTGAGAACCACTGACATAGACAATAATCAGATATCAATACAACAAAAAACACAATATTTATTTATTTATTCATTTCCAACATTTCTACCCCGCTCTTCTCAACCCCCGAGGGGGGACTCAGAGCGGCCTAACAAAAGGCACAATAATTTAAACATTCATAAAAATGAGTTTAAAAACTATTTTGCCCTCTAAAACAGTAGAAATATAAACACTGTTTAAAACTAGCCAATTCCTATGATCAGGATATCCAGCATTGTGAATTACACTTGTAACAGCCATTCAAAGTCCTGTCTGCTAAAGTGGTTGACGCTCTTAGCAATTTTTTTAAAAAAAGCTTAAATAGCCATGTTTTTAAATCCTTCCTGAAAATTATGATAGTGGATGCTTGTCTAATTTCCCTGAGGAAGGCATTCCAGAGGTGGGGGGCAACTACCAAGAAGGCCCTGTCCCTCGTCCCCACCAACCTTGCTTCTGAGTGAGGTGGGATCAATAGATGGGCCTCTGCAGCTATCTTAAGGCCCTAACAGGTTCATAAGAGAGATGTGTTCATGTAAATAGGCAGGACTCGAACTATATAGAGCTTTGTAGATTATTTATTTATTATTTACTACATTTATATTCCTCCCTTCTCACCTTGAAGGGTACTCAGGGCAGCTCACAGCAAAGGCACAAGTCAATGCCTTGAACACCTATAAAAATAAAACAACATATACTTTAAAATCACATAATTAAAACGTATCACATAAAATAATTACTTAAGCACCGGGAAGTTGCACAGCTGGCTAAGTATCAGCTGCATAAGATCTCTCTGACCTGTAGGTCATGAGTTTGAGGCCTGCCTGGGTTGGGGTGGATGCTCGACCTTAAGTGTAGCCTGCTGCTGACCTTTGCAGCTCGAAAGACAGTTCATTTGTCAAGTAGGAGATAAAGGTACCACATTAAGTGGGGAGGTGAAATTTGACTGATTTATGAGGCCATTAAAAAACTCCAGGAATCGCTGAAAGAAATGCGGAAGAACAACAAGGGAAACTGGAGAATGCTGAGAGAGATGAGGAGTGCGTCGGCTCCCCCTGGTGGCCAGAAGTTTGTCAGAAGTGTGCCAGAAAATTGCCTCTTTGTTTGTCTTTGTTCATCTGTGTTCGTCAATATGTGTATATGTTGAACTGCAGGGATTGTCTGCAAGTATATGAACTGTAATCTGCTCTGAGTCCCCTTCGGGGTGAGAAAAGCAGAATATAAATGAAGTAAATAAATAAATAAATAAAATCGCATGGTCCAAAAGCATATTCCAGGAGCCATTCTAAATTTGTCATTGTTCATTATTTCACTGAGAAATCATTGTTGTGCTGGGAATCATTGTTCAAATGTTTGGTCCCACAACCAGGATTTTACTTTTTTCCTTGAAGGTCAGGTGGGAGGGAGCTGATCTAATTTCCCTGGGGAGGGAGTACCATAGCTGAGGGGCCACCACCGAGAAAACTCTGTCTGTCATCCCCAACAGTCATGCCTGCGAGTGATGTGGGATTGAGAGCAGGGCCTCCCCAGACAACCTTAACCTCTAAGATAGTTCATAGGGGGAGATATGTTAGGACTGGTAAAGATGTAGCAAGAGCATGGACTACGAGTACCATGGCCAAATCTGATTTCCCAAGGTACAGGCACAACTGTTTTAATCATGCAAAAATCATGCACAAGTTTTAATCGTGCAAAAGCTCCCCTGGCCAAGACAGAGACCTGGAGTTTCAGGCCCTGCAATGCATACAGGAGAACTCCCAAGCTGTAAACCTGCATCATTAGGGGGAGTTTAGTCCCATCCAACACAGGCTGTAACCCTGTACCCTGTTTGTCCATCTGACTGACCAGGAGAACTTCTGTTTTGTCTGGATTCAATTTCAATTTGTCCTCCCTCATCCAGACTGTTACAGCTACCAAGCATCAGTTCAGGACCTGAACAGCCTCCTCAGCAGCAAGGCTGTGGGGCCGAGCAGGTGTCCTCCAACAACACCTTCTGAGAACAACCGTCCAGCAAGGACTGGAGCCACTGTAAAACAGTACCTCCCAGACCCATTTGCGTGAGGTGTCTCATGGCAAGGCTGTCCAACAGGCGGCCCGCGGGCCGTGCACGGCCTGCCAGCCCCTTTCCTTCGGCCCCCTAACCCAGTGTTTCTCAACCTTTTTTGAGCCACGGCACACTTTTTACATTTACACAATCCTGGGGCACACTACCAACCAAAATGACACAAAATGACACTAACACAGTGGTTCTCAACCTTTCTAATGCTGTGACACCCAACCATATTTCCGTTGCTACTTCATAAATAATTTTGCTACTCTTACGAATTCTAATGCAAATCTCTAATATGCAGGATGTATTTTCATTGCTACACATTGAACATAATTAAAGCCTAGTGATTAATCACAAAAACAATTATGTTTGGGGGAGTATGGGCAACGGATGATGGGATTTGCAGTACCTTCAACCAATTCAGCTCTGACTTCAACAGACCACTGAGATTCCCCATGAATGACAGACCTAGACCAAACTTGGCACACAGAACTCTCATGACCAACAGAGAATACTGGAGGAAGTTGGGAGGAATTGACAGTGATTTATGGGAGATGTAGTTCGCCTACATCAGGAAAGCACTGTGAACCCAAATGACTATTAATCTGGACCAAACTTAGCATACATACTCAATATGCCCAAAATTGATCAATGGTTGGAGTTTAGAGAAAATGAATCTTGACATTTGGGAGTTGCAGTTGCTGGGATTTATAGTTCCTCTGCCATCCAAGAGCATTCTGAATTCCAACAAAAATGGAATTGAATAAGCTTGGCATACAGGTTGGGATGGAAAGGGGGCTGGAAAAGTGGGAAAGACTCCAGCCTGGTGTGGGTGGGTGTGGGGGGATGGGGAGAAGGTAATGAGGAAACTGGGGAGGTAAAGAGGAACAGCTGGAAAAGATTGGAATGGGGAAAGGAAGACTGCAAAATGAGCACGACGGGGGTGCAAAGGGGAGCCTGGAATAGTGGAAAGATTGAAATGGCAAGGGGGTAAGTGGAATAGATTGAGGTGGGGATGGGGGCTGGAATAGTGGGAGGGGCTGGGTATAGTAAACAAGGGAAAACTAGAAAAAGGGAAGACGGGGTGGGAAAGGGGTGTTGGAAAAAGGGGGGGAACTGAGGTGGGAAGGGAGGAAGTGGGAAGGACTGGGGAGAGGAAGGTGCGGGCGAGCGACCCAAAAGAAGGAAATCAAGCGAGGCACCTTTTGCCGCCCCTGCCAACCTCTCCCCGTGGCTCCTTTTTCTCTCCTTCCTTCTTAACCCAGTCAAAAGGAGTGGGGGGAGGGAATGCTAGGAGGAAGGAGGAGCAGCCCAAGGCAAAGCTCAGGGGTGATGGCAAGCAGAGGGAGTGAGAGAGAGAAACCCACCCAGAGGGCGAAAGACAGGGAGATGGAGGTCCCAGCAGAGGAGGCGGCACTCAGGGTTGCTGCTTCTGCTTCCCCTCTGAAGCATGCTGCCGAGCCTGCCTCTTTCCCCCGCCAGCAAGCACATGCGCAGCTCCCTTCCTCCTCCAATCAGGAGTGCAATGTCGGCGCCGCGTGCGAGGTGAGGGGGGCGCAGGCAGCTGCCTTCCTCCTCCATTCAGGAGCGCGCCCAACTCACCTCGCACACGGCGCTGACATTGCGCTCGTGATTGGAGGAGGAAGGGAGCTGCGCGCGCGCTTGCTGGGGGGGGGGAGAGGCAGGCTCGGCTACGATGCTTGCTCCCTCCTTCCATGGCCTCCTCCTCTTCTTCTCTCCCCTCTCTTCCCCTCGGCTCTCCAAGGCGCCCAGGTTCCTGTGGGCTCACTTTCGGAGGAGGAGGAGCGTGTCACCTGGCCCCTCCCCTCCTGAGCCTCCCTGCCTCTCTAGGTCTAGGTCCTAGAGAGGGTTGGGTTCCCCAGCCGCTGTTCCTTGATCAGCTGGTGTGCCGCGGGAAAACCTTGGAGGGGGAAGAAAGGCGGGGGGAAGAGGTTTTCTTGCGGCACACCAGCTGATCGCTCACGGCACACTGGTGTGCCGAGGCACAGCGGTTGACAATGACTGCCCTAACCTATTTTAAGAAAAAATAAAAATAGCCCAGATGGCTTTTCGGCCACATACTATAAAACTTACCAAAAGGAGCTAATCCCTTATTTAAAGAAAATTATGAATAGAATTAGAGAGACAGAAATTATGCCACAATCCTGGAGCCAAGCAACAATCACGGTAATACACAAGGAGGGCTCTGACCCAGAACAGGTCAAAAACTATAGGCCGATATCTTTACTGAATATCGACTATAAGATATATAGCCAGATTATAGCAGAGAGACTGAAAAAGTTCCTGAAAGAGAAGATTAAGGAAGAACAAGCGGGATTCCTCCCCGAGAGGCAACAGAAAGACAATGTCCGCATAATTATTGATTTAATTGAACACTATGAACTAAATAACAAGAATAAAGTAATGTTCCTGGCCTTAGACGCGGAAAAGGCGTTTGATAGGGTCAATTGGGACCTGATTAAACACCTTTTGAGAGAAATGGACAGTGGATTCTACTTCCAGAAGATGATTAACGCAATCTACAAGAAACAGGAGGCCAAAATATGGATCAATAACCAGGAAACGGAAAGGATAGAAATAACAAAGGGCACCAGACAGGGCTGTCCCCTGTCACCACTTATATTCATCATGACTCTGGAGGTGTTACTAAACAGAATAAGGAACGACGAGAGACTAAAAGGGACAAGAATCCAAGGGCAGCAGTTTAAACTCCGTGCCTTCGCAGACGATATCATATGTGTCATTGAGGATCCGAATGAGACCCTAGATGAATGGTTAACAACAATACAGAAATACGGGGAAATTGCAGGGCTCAAATTAAATATGGAAAAAACAAAAGCCCTGACGAAGAACATACCAAAAAAGGAACGGGAAGAGATGCAAGAAAGATGGGGCATCCAAATGGCGACCAAATTAAAATACCTGAGGATAGTATTAACATCAAGAAATATCAACCTACTCCAGAACAATTATATATCAAAATGGAAGGAACTAAAGAAGGAGATGGAAAGCTGGAAGAACAACTTGTCGCTGCTAGGGAGGATAGCAAGTGTGAAAATGAAAATTTTACCCAAAATGCTATTCCTCTTCCAAAATCTCCCCATCCTAAGAGGGCAAAAGCTTCTAAAGGAATGGAACAGGGACATCCTAAAGTACATATGGCAGGGGAAAAAAGGCAGAATAAACGCGAAGATACTGACGGAGGAAAAAAACAGGGGAGGTTTAGCCACCCCAGATCTAAGATTATACTCAGAAGCCTGCGCTCTAGCGTGGACTAGAGAATGGATGACACTGCAAAAGAAAAAAATATTAATCCTGGAAGGAACAGACCTAAGGTCAGGATGGCATAAATACATCTGGTATGAGGGAGCAAAAAACGAAAAGAGGTTTGGCAACCACTTCGTGAGGTCGAGCCTACTACAAATTTGGAACAAATACAAAACAAAGATGTATAATAAAACCCCATTGTGGGTTTCGCCGCTAGAAGCCACACAATTAAGAACAATAGGATGGCAGGATTGGCCGAAATACAAAAACTTAATTAGGAAAGAGAACAGAGAGGTAAAGCTGAAGAGCCAACAAGAAATATTTGAGATGGATAACAAAATATCATGGCTACATTACAGACAACTGAGAGAAAACTTTGTAAAAGATTCGAAGTTAGGATTTCAAGAACAAAACAACTTCTGGGACACAATACTGAGTTCGGGAAAAAAAATAATAACAAAAATATATAAGAAATTATTAGAGTGGGATCAGGACAAAAAAGAGGAAAAAAACTATATGAAAAGATGGAATGAAAACGTGGGTAAGACATTAGACAGAAGTAGGTGGGAAGAAATCTGGAGGAAAAAATTGAAATATACATACGCCATTGGATTAAAAGAAAATTGGTATAAAACAGCGTACAGGTGGTACATGACCCCGAAAAAACTGGGTAAAAGTTATAGGAACACGAACACAAATTGCTGGAAATGCAGCAAAGTAGAAGGTTCATATTTCCACCTATGGTGGACATGTGAAAAAGCAAAAATATACTGGAAAAAAACCCAGGAGACATTCCAAAAGATATTAAAGATAAAAATCCCATTGCATCCTGAGATCTTTTTGCTTGGCATGCATGAAAAAAATCTGGAAGGTAACACAGATAAATTACTTTTCTCTTGAACACAGCGGCACGGCTATGTTATGCGAGACGCTGGAAGGAAGCGACAATCCCAGATGAAGAAACGCTACTGTTGAAAATACTAGAGATAAGGAATATGGACAGACTCACTTTCCTGCTGACCAGATATAAAGGAACACCTATAAGAGAAACAGATTGGACAGCAGTGATGGAGTTTCTAAGAGATAAAAAATACGAGGTAGAAAATGTATAAAGACTTAACTCTTACAATATGACACAAAGTAGAGAAGAATGAAAAAGACAGAAAAGGAAACAGAAAGGAACGAAGGAAAAGGAAGATCTCCCATAACGCAGGACTACTGGAAGTCAATTTTATTTCACTTTTCTTATATCTTACACTATACTATTCCCCTCCCTGTCTCAAACTTTCCCTTGATCCCATCTCAGCCAGCACCCCCCGCCTATTCTCTCGAATACCCCTTTCTATACAATATTTCCACCCGCTCTACCCCACACTGTACACAAGAATGTCTCTTTTCTTTTTTATGTATATTATGAAAAAACACGCTCTTGAATAAAGATATTTTTTTAAAAAATAAAAAATAAAAATAAAAAAAAATTAAATAAAAAAAATACCCACTTCCGGGTTCGGAGCAAGTATCGCGAGACTATGCAATCCACATGGGATTTTGCAGTCAACGCAAGCGTGATCTCGCGTAGAGATGGAAATCCCGTAGGTAGCTGGTGAAATCCCATGTGGATTGCGTAGTCTCGCGATACCTGCTGTAAATAAATGTCGGCTACTCTCCTCCTGGATCCCTTTCGCCCACGGACGCGATTAGGAGCTTCTTCGGCTCCCTCAATCGCCGCCTCTCTCGCCCGCCTCCTCGCTTGCTTGCCGCATCGCCTCGCTTGCTTGCTGCGTTGCCCGATCGCCGCCTCGCACGTGGTCCGGCTACTCCTATCCAGCACGTTGGGAAAGGTAGGCCGAAGCAGGGGGCTTAATTGGAAGATGAGTTTGTGAATATATACGTACATGTGGCAGGAATGGAAGAATAATAAAAATAAATGTATTTTATTAGGGATAAAGGGGAAGATGGGGTTTGCGTCGGCTCTTGAGTCCTCGGAAATTTCCGGAGGTACCCTCAATGAACAGGTTGAAAGCTGGAACATAGCCTTGTCCACGGCCCTTGATCGGATAGCCCCAAAACGCCTCTTCCGTCCTCTCAGATTCCGTTCACCATGATTTACTGAAGAACTGCGGCTACTGAAGCACAAACGAAAGCAGCTAGAAGGCGCCTGGCGGTGGAAACCTAGCCAGGCATCAAGATTAGCTTTCAAAAACATCCGTAGGATATACGAGTTAGCCATAAAAGAGGCCAAGAAAGCTTACAACACCTCCCAAATAGCTGCTGCAAGATCGCGCCCAGCTCAGATCTTCAAGATTGTCCGAAGTCTGGTCAGTGCAAACTCCCAACCGAGAACCCTGGACATTCCAGCCGTCTCAGCGGAGAAATTTCAGCAATTCTTCACAGAGAAGATCACTGCTCTCAGGCAGGAGCTACCATCTATGTCTGAGGCCATGAATGAGAGAGAAGAAGTATATACTCCAGCTAGCCAGAAATTCGACCGATTTAAAACGCTGGACCTGGAGGCAGTCAGTAAAATCCTCTCCGCAGCATGACCAACCACCTGCACCACGGACCCCTGTCCTTCCCGGCTGGTTAAGGACTGCTCAGAGGAGCTTCAGGTTCCTCTGATGCACATAATAAACAACTCCCTGGAGCAGGGAATCTTCCCGGACACTATAAAAGAAGCCATGGTTTGCCCTCTTTTTAAAAAACCTAGTTTGGACCCTGCGACGCCAGCCAACTATCGCCCAGTCTCAAACCTCCCGTTCCTCAGCAAGTTGATTGAACGTGCGGCAGCGACTCAACTCCAAAAACTTCTTGAGGATTCGGATGGCCTGGACCCTTTTCAATCAGGCTTCCGTCCCTGACACGGGACCAAGACCGTTCTGGTGGCCATCTCGGATGACATCCGCCGTCAATTAGACAAGGGAGATTCAGTAGTTCTGGTGCTGCTCGATCTCACCGCTGCCTTTGATATGGTGGACCACGATCTGCTGATTCAACAACTAGCCGCCACGGGAATCCAAGGATCAGCCATAACTTGGTTCAACTCGTTCTTGCGAGGACGCAGTCAACGAGTAGAAAGGCTAGGCCAAACATCCGGAAAATCCCTTCTTGAGTGCGGAGTACCCCAAGGCGCCATATTATCACCCATGCTGTTCAATATCTATGTCCGGCCTCTCGCTGGACTAGTCCAGAGCTTTGGGCTGGGATGCTACCAGTATGCCGACGACACTCAGCTCCTCCTAAAGTTGGAAGCTGGAGCAACCTTGGTGTCTGACAACTTTGCCCAGTGCCTGGGAGCAGTGACGAGATGGCTGCGGGCCCACAAACTGAAGGTAAATCCAGCAAAGACTGAAATTCTATGGCCAGGCTGCCCATCAGAACTAGTCAATCCACTGCCACCCTTCGAAGGGGAACCGCTGACTCCATCTTCCACTGTGAAGAGCCTTGGTGTCATCCTGGACTCTAAAATGACGATGGAGGCCCAGATCGCCTCCACGAGCAAAAGGGCCTTCTTCCACCTACGTCAAGCGAGGCAACTGGCGCCCTATCTACCAACGGAGGCGCTGGCCACGGTGATTCATGCCCCGGTTACATCAAGGCTGGACTATTGCAACGCTTTATACGTGGGTCTACCTCAGTCAGTAACTCACAAGCTCCAGAGTGTATAGAATGCTGCCGCCAGGCTCCTCACGAAATCACCTATGGGGAAGATGAGTTTGTGAATATATACATGTGGCAAGAATTGAATAATAATAATAAATGTATTTTATTGGGGATAAAGGGGAAGATGGGGTTGTGAATATATACATGTGGCAGGAATGGAATAATAATAATAATAAATGTATTTTATTAGGGATAAAGGGGAAGATGGGGTTGTGAATATTTACTTAGGCTTGGTTTAGAACCCAAAAATCGGGATTCGAAAATCTAGTGGGGGGGGGGGTTGATTAGTAATAGAAAGACTTACAAAAAATTTCCAAAAAGTTCTAAAATGTAACGTAATTACTAACAAAATTCTTAATTAGTTCTAAAGTAGGCAAAGCAGGGAAACAGGACTGACACTGTTTTAAGCACAGGCAAATCAAGGGGCAACATTTCCCTTGGTTTCCTTGCAGGGAGATATAATGCATTAATATATTATTATTATTATTATTATAAAAAGCCAGGGTTTCTTTGCAGGGACATATAATGCATTAATATATTATTATTAATATTATTATAATAATAAATAGCCAGGATTTCTTTGCAGGGACATATAATGCATTAATATATTATTATTAATATAATTAAAGGCCTGGGTGTCCTTGCAGGGACATATCATGCACTAATATATTATTATTATTATTATTAAATAAAATAGTTGCCCACCTCTGTTCAAGGCTTGCTTCTCCAGAGCATTTATTAGAATTAAATGGCCAGGGCTCTCCTTCCAGGAAATTAGAAGGAGTGAATATTATTATATTTAATATTATTATTATTAGAATTAAATGCCCAGGGCCCTCCTTCCAGGAAATTAGAAGGAGTAAATATTATTATATTTATTATTATTATTATTATTAGAATTAAATGGCCAGGGCCCTCCTTCCAGGAAATTAGAAGGAGTGAATATTATTATATTTATTATTATTATTAGAATTAAATGGCCAGGGCCCTCCTTCCAGGAAATTAGAAGGAGTAAATATTATTATGTTTATTATTATTATTATTATTAGAATTAAATGGCCAGGGCCCTGTAGCAACCCAGTTCTCTTTCGTGCCTGGAGGGCAGGGGGCAGCACCGGGGGTCCCACTTGCATTAGAGCCAGTTGATTCTGAGGAGGATTTGGAGGGGCTGGAAGAAGGGGAGTTTGAGGTAGCTGGGCCTTCTTCCCCCACAGAAAGCCTGGCCTGGGATGACGGCTGGCCTGATCCTTACGAGATGCAGGAAGGCCAGACGGAATTCGAAAGCAGTGATAGTGAAGATTATGAACGGCCGGGGGGGCGAGGTTCACAAGAAAGAATGTGGGAAACAACCGAGGGAGAGGCCCGGGAAGCAGATGGGGAGTTCGACTCTCACGAAGATACTGAACCAGGTGTTGGGAGGCAAGGTCGAACCTTTGATAGGAGACGGAGCATTGAGGCTAGCAGGAGGGGTTGGTTTCACAGCCTAGACAGACAGCGGTCCCGCAGCACAGATTGGAGGAGGAGAAGCCTAGAGCGTCGGGAGCCTCGCCAAGGGGATTAAGTATAGGATCCGTGGGAACGGATCCTCAGTACCTCGGCCACGTCTATCCTATGCAGACGTGTAGCGAGCCAAGACCACGTAGCTAAGTTTGGGCTAGTGGCCTGCCAAGGAGTGCCTTGGATCCTGTAACCTTGCTTTGTTCCTGATCCACTTGTGTTGAACGGAGCCTTGCCAAGTCTTTGGAAACTTCCATGCCAAGGTTGCTTTTGGACAATACCTTTTACCTTTTGGATTGCTTTTGATACTTTTATGGACAATTACCCTTTTCAACTGTTTCTTATTCTTCAATAAAGTAGCTAGCTGATTATCGTCTCTGTGTGTGTGATTAAGGGGCCGGCCAAGGTCTTGCATCGTGACAGTTGGCCGAGGTACTCCACGAACCCCTTTTCACATCACGGGACGCCCCAAGAAACGCGGACGGCGAGCCGGCGCCATGGCGAATCTGACCGCCGCTCAGATTACAGAGATGCAGCAGGAACTGGGAGAACTACGGGCCAGAGCGGGCCGGCACCCTTCAGTGTCTACTCCGGCACGGTTCGGGGGAAACAAGTGGAGATGTACCTGGAACTGCGGCCCACAGAGTTCGCCACTGATCGAGCCAAGGTGGGCTTTGTTTACACGCTGCTGGAAGGGACGGCGGCAGCATGGGCGACCACGCTGATCAAGGCAGTATCTCCCCAGGTGGCCACGGTGACCCTTTTCTTGGAGGCCATCAAGAAGACTTGGGGGGACCCCATGAATGCAGAGCTGGCAGAAAAAGAGTTGGACCGGTTGTCGATGAAGGACATGTCGTTGTCCCAGTACATCTCTCGTTTCCGGGTACTGGCGGCCCAAGTGGAATGGAACCCCGCTGCTCTACGTTACCAGTATATGAAAGGGTTGTCGCAGGAGATGCAGCAAGAGATCCTGAGAGGGGCCACCCGGCCCGCAGACTTGGAGGAGGCAATCACCATGAGCTTACGAGTGGAGGTGGGATTGCAGACCCGGAGGCGATGGGACAAAGGTTCCGGGGAGAGGCCGACGGTCCGGAAGGAGACGGGGGATAGTCAGTTCTCATTCCGGCAGTTTGCCCCGGCTCCCCCACCCATGGATGAACCGGAGCCGATGCAACTAGGGCATGTGAGACCCAAGGTAGATGCAGCCGAGAAAGCCCGCCGCCAGCGTCTGAACTTGTGTTGGTACTGTGGAGGGGCTGGACATTTTTCTAGAGAATGCCCCCAGAAACCGCGCGGGAAGACCCTGTTTCTTATTCTTCAATAAAGTAGTTAGCTGATTATCGTCTCTGTGTGTGTGATTAAGGGGCCGGCCAAGGTCTTGCATCGTGACAGACCCTCCTTCCAGGAAATTAGAAGGAGTAAATATTATTATATTTATTATTATTATTAGAATTAAATGGCCAGGGCCCTCCTTCCAGGAAATTAGAAGGAGTAAATATTATTATATTTATTATTATTATTATTATTATTATTATTAGAATTAAATGCCCAGGGCCCTCCTTCCAGGAAATTAGAAGGAGTAAATATTATAATATTTATTATTATAAAATAGTTGCCTACCTTCTCCAGGGCTCTTCTCACTGCAGCTTTCCCCCATTCAGTTTTCCATACCTCTCTAGGATAGGAGCTCCATTTGAACCCTATGGCTTTTCCTTGATTCTGCACTTTTCCTGCTCCTCTCCATGCTCTTTTCACCCCCTGCTCCCATTGTTTCAGCCTTCCTCATGTCCTTCTCGCCTATCCTCCTATCTAGGCTTCTTTCCCTGCGGTTTAAACCGCTTTTTTCCTGAGTCCTCCAGCCGCTCTAGGACTCCCGCTCTGGATCTCTCTATGGTTCCGGGTGCTTTTTCACTTCCTGGAGGAAGGCCTTTCAGTTAAAGTAGGCTCCGAGCATGGAAAGGCCCCGATCTGACTGTGAGTAATGTCTGGGAAGCTATTTTGGAGGGGATAATAGGGGGCCTTCCGAAATATTACAAAACTAACGAAAATTTGGGCCCAGGAAGTGCGGAAAAGAAAGTCCACTTCCGGTTTGGCGGGAGGAGTGCGGAAAAGCTCAAAAGTCCCATTACATACGAATCCCTTCCGATTTCTTTCAATTTTCATAACATTTTGCTCATGCCTAATAACATGTGGCAGGAATGAAATAATAATAATAATAAATGTATTTTATTAGAGATAAAGGGGAAAATGGGGTTGTGAATATATACATGTGGCAGGAATGGAATAATAATAATAATAATAATAATAAATGTATTTTATTAGGGATAAAGGGGAAGATGGGGTTGTGAATATATACATGTGGCAGGAATGGAAGAAGAATAATAATAAATGTATTTAATTAGGGATAATGGGGAAGATGGGGTTGTGAATATATACATGTGGCAGGAATGGAAGAATAATAATAATAAATGTATTTTATTAGGGATAAAGGGGAAGATGGGGTTGTGAATATATACATGTGGCAGGAATGGAAGAATAATAATAATAAATGTATTTTATTAGGGATAAAGGGGAAGATGGGGTTGTGAATATATACATGTGGCAGGAATGGAAGGGATAATGGGGAAGATGGGATTGTGAATATATACATGTGGCAGGAATGGAAGAATAATAATAATAAATGTATTTTATTAGGGATAAAGGGGAAGATGGGGTTGTGAATATATACATGTGGCAGGAATGGAAGAATAGTAATAATAAATGTATTTTACTAGGGATAAAGGGGAAGATGGGGTTGTGAATATATACATGTGGCAGGAATGGAATAATAATAATAATAATAAATTTATTTTATTAGGGGAGGGGGCGGAGCTGGGGAGGGGCGGAGCTGGGGAGGGGCCAGAGCTGGGAGGGGTGGAGCTGGGGAGGGGTGGAGCCGGGGAGGGGGCAGAGCCGGGGAGGGGCCAGACCCTTAGGCCCCCCAGTTGATCAGTGACCGGTAATCAGGCCCCTGGGTTAGTAGAAGTTGGACAGCCCTGGTTTATGGTATTGAAGGCCGCTGCGAGATCCAAGAGAACTAACAGGGACACATTCCCCCTGTCTAGATCTCTGCATAGCTCGTCCACTAAGGAGACCAAGACTGTTTCAGTTCCATGACCTGACCTAAAGCTAGACTGCGCTGGATCCAGATAGTTTCCACCAAGAACACCTGGAGTTGTGAGGCCACCACACGTTCCAGGACTTTGCCCAAAAAGAGAAGATTGGAGACTGGCCAAAAGTTGTTTAATTTGGTGGGGTTCAGTTATGGTTTTTTGAACAACGGTTTTATGACAGCCTCCTTTAGGCCCACTGGAATCTTGCTTTCTTGTAAAGAGGCATTGGCCATTACCTTCATCCACTCTGCCAAACTCCCTCTGGCTTCCTTTATCAACCAGAATTGGCAGGGTTATAGATGTCACCCTCATGTCTCCAAGGATCTTGTCCACATCCTCAAGCTACATACATCGAAATGAATCCATTAAAACTGGACAAGCAGGTGCTGGTGTTACATTTTCAGAGACTGTCATTAACATGTATCCAAGTCAGAACAAATTAGAGTGACTTTATCCGCAAAGAACTGAGTAAATGCTTCACAGAGAGCTGTCAAATGATCAGGGATCCCATCTTGTGAGATGGGATTTAACAAACCTCTGACTGTTCAAAACAGCTCAGCTTGACGGTTCCTTGCCAATGTGATATTGACAACAAAGAGATTTTTTGCAGCCTCTATTGCCAGGGCATATGAGCTTAGGTAGGCACACAGCCATGTTCTGTTTGACTCATTGTTCCTTAAACACCACACATGCTCTACTACCCACTTACCTGCACCTTCATAACCTGTACTTTGAATTGGACCTGCATGCAAATCAGCAACCATTGGAGCTGCTTTAAGAGGGGGTTCATATGTTCCCTAAAATCTGCCCCTGTCAGCAGTCTGGCTGCAGATTTTTTCATTACTTTTTTTCATTAATTGAAGCTCCCAGACCGTTTTCATGGGGAGCCCCACATAGTGCGCACTGCAATAATCAATATGAGATGTGACTAAGACATGGACCACCATGGCCAAGAGGAACCCTAAACTGTGGAACTGTGGAAATGTGTCCTCAGGGGGAGTATAACTCTGTTGAGCACAGGTTGCCCCCTATACCCCATTAAGCCTTACAACTTACCAGGAGGAACTCTGCCTTGTCTGGATAAAATAGAGCCTTGCAGGACACCACAGGCCAGTGGCCAAGGGTGTGAGAAGGCATCCCCCAGTACCACCATATGAGTCCTGCCCTCCAGGAATGAGCGGAACCACTGCAGTGCGTGCCCTCAAGGCCCATCCTAGAGATCCGGTCCAGAAGGATACCATGGTTGAAAGAATTGAAAGCTGCTGAAAGAGAAACAGCAGGAATACACTCCCCCTGTCTTGCTCTCTGTGGAGGTCACCCCGAAGGCAACCAAAGCTGTACATGTTCCATAGCCAGGCCTAAAGTCAGGCTGTGATGGGTCAAGATAATCAGTTTCATTCAAGAATCCCTGGAGTTGAGTGACCACCACCCACTCCAGAACCTTGCCCAAAAAGATTGGAAATAGGCTGATAGTTATTAAGGATCAAAGGATCTAGGGAAGGCTTCTTTAAAATTGGTTTTACTACTACCTTTGTCATATGCCCTGGTCCAACAAAAAAATGACAATATTTGTGACCCAGTTGGCCAATCCCCCTCTGGCAAAGATCTAGAGCACAGGTGATGGTTCTCACAGCTATTCAGACAGGCATTTGGCCCATAACCAATGCCGTATTATCAGCATCCTGTTCTGTCGCTGCCAGCATATTCCTACTGCCATCGCAGTTCTGCTGGAATTTGATTTTAACTGGGGGTTTTAAACTGGTTTTATTACATTCTATGTGTTTATCTTTTTTAACTCTGTAAACCGCTCTGGGCTCCAGAGAGAGTGGTATATTAAGTCGAACGAATAAATAAATAAATAAATAAATAAATAAATAAATAAAGTCTCTTGTGGTGGACCATCTTAATTGATCCCTGACCCCTGCGGAGGTTGGAAGTCACAGTAAGTCTAAATCTGATCAGGTAATGGTCCGTCCATGACAAAGGAATGATAGGCAGTTCCTCCATACCAATCAAATCATCACCTCCCACTTTGAAAACCAAGTCCAAAGTGTGTCAATAGGACTTGATGTTATCTATCTCTTTGTTATCTATTTAGATAGCTACTTCTGAGCTAAAATTTGAAGGAAGAAAGGGTGGTGCAGCAACCCTACTGGTCTCTATCATGATTGCACTAGCTAAAATGGACTCATTTGCTAATAATGACATCACCCATTATTCAATGAATTGTTACAGATGAGAGGTTCTCCAGGACCGTGGGGCTCTGAATGGGGGCTCAGATGTTCAATTCAAACATATTGGATTGTGAGGCAATTATATGGAGATGAATCCTTAATAGCTTGCTCTGTTTGGGCTCACTAACTGATGAATGCTCAGAATAATTAATTTAGATGCAAGTCATATTTGTATAAGTAGAGGAATTTAATCCTAAACTGAAAAGTTCTGATTGTCTTGCCTCGCTTTGCCTTTCAGTTGTTTCTTATAACCTACTGACCCGATCTTCATTTTAAATCTTGTAACAAAGTAATATTTGTTTCTCAGATTCATGATTGTGGTTCAGTTATGGAATACCGAGTACTACCAACTCTAGGTAAATTATGAACTCTGTATGTTACAAAGGCACTGTCAAGCTCTGATTGATTTCGACAGTTTGCAGTTAATTAAGTTCATTTGCAATTCAATCTCCTCACCCAGTCTCTGTTGAAAGCATTCCATGTTGAAAGCATATTTTCAATTAGTAAGAAAGAAGAAACAAAAAGAATTAATTATAAACCTGGCAATCCCCATTTAAGTCCTCATAGCACAGCAATTATTTACAATAAATATGAAGAAACTGGAGAGATGTAGTTTTCTAATATGGTTCAGCCCTGTTCTAAAAGATAAAACAAAGTATACTAATATGGTGTGAAATGTACCACACTTTAATTACAGCATTTCAGTGAAAGAAGTCTTTGCTCTTGTTGCAAACCTAAATTAATGTATCCAAAGATTTGGGACAGTCAAAGCATTGGTTTCTTAGAAATAATCAACATGCTTCCACACATTTCCCTAAAGTTCCAGATTTGTGCATCCCAGATAATAGTACAGGTGGAATTTCTCAGCAATGCTCTTTGCCTGTATAATGAACTGTTTATTTGAAGAATTTAACAACTATGGCCCATATTGCCAATCTGCGTCCCTCTTTTGCTGGTCTGAGTCCCTCTTCAGAGGTGAGAAGGCTGGGGTACAAAAGTTTTAAATAAATAAATAAATAAATATTCTGTATCAGCAACACTTACAGATGGTAATTGTTTCTCATGCATGATTGCTACACAATGGTGATACTATTGCCACAGTCATAACTTCCCATACCCACCACCAACCTACTTTACTGGGTATCAGTTGCATGGGAAGAAGGAGGTCTATTCTACCAGTGTTTCTGAGCATGGAAAAATGATTTTTCCATCCTTTTTTGCAGGGCTGGGGGACTGGGAGAGGTTACAGTAACAACAACAACAACAACAACAACAACGAGCCAGATGATAAATGGATCTACTCCAGTTGGGAACAGCATTCGAATTTAGATCTTAGGACCTCTTCACATGACTCCTGTGGCCATGCTATTTTACCACAAACACACGGGTTGCACAGAACGTTCGGTATCAAAAAAGCAACAAAGAGGTAATGCAATGCAATGGTTTATATACATCAATCAAAATAATATATCATGCAAAAGCATCACGATGCACAAGCATCTAAGCAAAGAAATAATGAGGTGTAAACCTCTCACTCTATACAAGAATGCAGACCGTTGCGTAGTTCACAGTTCCCCCGTTTCTGATATTAATAAAGTAAAGCACACAGTGTTGGGAAATCCCAGTACTGAGAACCATCAACTATATGGTTGTAGGACAAAAATGAGTCCCAACAGAACGTAAACAGGGAGGTGTGGGATGCGTCAGCCAGAGTAGACGCACTCGAACTTCGCTCCCCAATGGCAAAGAAATAAAAGCTTTAAAAAGCTTTAAAAAGCCCAATGAGACCATAAATCTATCCATAAAACTATCCTCGACCTGGAACTGGACTGAAAGAGAAGCTGGGAGGCTGCAAGCGACGTGCCTGGAGCTATAAATCTCAGGAAGAACAAACAGACCAGTGGAGGAGGAAGCGAGGAAAAGCGAAAGTAAGTTGCTGTGATGGCGGAGCAAGCAGAGTGGAATAAAAAATTGGATAGAATAATTAAAGAACTTCAGGAGCTTAAGATAAGTACTGATTGCTTAAGAAAAGGAAACGATGAAATAAAAGAGGAAATTAAAGTGGTTAATACCCGTCTCGGACTCATCGAGGATAGGGTGGAGAAGTATGAGGTGATGATGGATCAGTTTGCTGATGAATCTAGGAGTCCAGACGTGCAAACATACGTTTGAGAGGAGGAGGAGGGGAAGATTTCCAGATCAAGGAGAGCCTGAAAGAGGACATTGTTATATGGTTACAGACATTGACTCAGATTTCATCAGAGCAGATAGAGAGAGTGCATTGGGCTAATCGAGGGAAGAAAGCACCCAAGGACATTCTGATTAGATTTTCAAGAGAATCAGATAAGGAATTTGTTTTTCAAGACTTAAAAAAATTAAGGACTTGAACTTTGCTGGCAAAAAGTTTGGCCACTCATAGACTTATCACCAGAGACCCTTAGTAAAAGGGCTGGAATGAGGAAATTACAAGAACTCTAGAACAGAAGGGCCAACGTTATTCCTGGGCATTTCCTGCAACATTAATTATCTTCAAAAATAATAAAACATACAAAGCTGTGGATTTGGAGAGTGGGAAGAAAATGCTCAGGCAACTAAAATTGGACGGAACGGCGGAATCAGAGGAAGAAGAAGAGGAAGAAGAAGAAGAGGCAGCAGCCCAGACTACTAAAGGGAGTAACGAAAGGAGTAAAAATGTCAAGGACATTCACAAGACAGCTGGAAAGATAACAGAGTTGGAGGCGACAAATGCAGAAGGAGGACTGACAGAGTTATGTGCACCTCAAACACTATTTGTTGTCGGACATGAGAAGGAAAAGGAAGGGAATAAGGGGCAAGAGAAAAGAGTTTCAAGTGAGCTGAAGATGCTGGATTTCCAAGGACTGAAAGATGTGGAGAAACAGATTCGAGAATTGAAAAACAGAAACTTAAAGAAGAGTCAAGAAGAATGGAAACAAGATCCAATATGGGGATATAGAAAGGAGCAGACTCAAAATAATTAAACTGTGATAAATGGGGTGTAAGAACTTGCAGGAGGGGAGCTGGGGAAGAGTAACGCAACCTCTTGGAGAGTCTGGGGATGGAAGGGAACAGATCGAACTCTCTTTCAGGTCTTCCTCTGAGAGGAGGAGGGAGAAGACCGGACTCTGGGGGAGGGGGAGGGGAAGATGAGCAAACAGGGAAAAGAAACTACAGGGTAAAGGTAAACAATATCTTGTTATGGGGGAAATTGTAATCATGTCACATAACTGTAATGGCTTATCATCTCCACAACGAAGGGCAAAACTGATGAAAATGGTGAAAGATAATAAGGTTGACATACTTTTTTACAAGAATGTCACAAATGGCCAGGGACAGTACCCCACTAGTGAATGACAGGATTTGGAGCCAGATTTATGAATCTAGAGGTTCAAATAGAGCACGTGGTGTAGCTATTTTAATTAAAAGTACAATAGACTTTCAGGTAGAAAAAATAAAAAGGGATTCAGAGGGGAGGTGGGTAATGATAAAAGGAAATATAGGAAAAATTAGAATAACCTTGGTTTGCATATATGCCCCAAACAAAAATCAAAAAAAAAGATATATAAAACAAGTATTTAGAAAGGTGGATGAATTTGCACAAGGGGAAGTGTACTGTGGGAGATTACAATCTGGAATTAGTAACAACAAGGCAAAATAACAACAGGAAGTTAAATATAGGGAATACAACATGCAGGATCTATTAGAAGGGGAACCAGAGAACAATAGGGGACATATTATTCAGGAAGACATGATATATATAGCAAAATAGATTACATTCTTGGGAAAAATACAAACCAATCATTAATTCTAGAGGCAAAAACACTTCCAATACATTTGTCAGATCATGCACCACTAAGAGTAAAAGTAAAATTAGAAATAGAGAAAAAAAGAAAGAATCTGGAGATACAATACAATTTTAAACAGTAGAGAGCAAGAGTATGAAATAATTAGGAAAGAAATAATCAAGTATTTTGAGATTAACGACAATGGACAAGTAACTAAAGATATAATTTGGGATGCAAGCAAGGCCGTGATAAGAGGTCATTGTATAAGTCTAGAGGCAAACCTCAGAAAGAGATGGAGATACGAACAGGATAAGAGAATAAAAGAAATAGAAACTCTGCAGTACAAACATAAAATAACTAGGGATAAAATGATCTGGAGAGAATTAAAGGAGAAGAGAAAACAATTAGAAGCCTTGGAGGAAAGGAATATAATGAATAAGTACTTATATGTTAAGAGTTATTCCCAAAGTTGGAACATAAAATCAATGAAGAGGATGGCTTATTATTTGAAAAAGAAAAATGAAAAAACCTGGATAAAGAGATTAAAAGATGAAAAAGGGAGAGAACAAGAGGAGCAAAGCAAGATCAGGGAGATAATGACAAAATATTACAAGGTTTTATATAAGGAGGAGGGGGTAGCACAAGGGAACTTAAATATCAGAGAAAAAATTGCAGAGGAAGACAGAGAGTTGTTAAATCAACCAATAACACAAGAGGAAATATTAAACGTAATTAAAGGGTTAAAGGGGGGCTAAGTCTCCAGGGCCAGATGGATTCCCAGCGGAATATTATAAAGCATATATTGAAGAATTGGTACCACATCTAACAGAGTTGTTTAATGAAATATACATTAAGCAAAAAAGTCCCACAAACATGGAAAGTTTCAGAAATTATCACCATACCAAAAAAAGGGAAGAGATCTAACACAACCAGGGTCACATAGACCTATCAGTCTATGTAATCAGGATTATAAAATATTCACAAAAATTTTAGCAAAAAGATTGGAAACGATAATGCCAAAAATAATTAAAGTAGATCAATATGGATTTGTAAAGGGAAGAAATCGGGGATCCAATAAAAAATGTGGTAATTGCAATGAATCAGGCAAATTTGAATAAGGGAAAAATTGGAATACTCAAATTGGATGTCTATAAAGCTTTTGATAAGGTTAACCATAAATATCTGTTTAATGTATGCCAACAATTGAATATGGGGAAAATTTTTGTAAAACATTGCAGCAACTGTATAGTAATTGTAAGGCAAGAGTAAGAGTGAACAACAGAAGGACAGGAGAGATACCTATTCTAAATGGCACAAAACAAGGGTGTCCATTATCCCCCACTTTATTTGTAATAGCAATAGAGATACTAATGAAAGTATCAGAAATAGCACCAAGTGGACAGGGTATAAAATAGAAAAGGAGGGAGGAAGAAAAGAAGAAATAAAGCTGAACCTGTTTGCAGATGATGCAATGATTATTACCAACCAACCATTAATTATGATAAAAGATATGATAAAAATATTGGAAGAATTTAGGAGCATATCAGGATTATTTGTTAACATTGAAAAGTCAGAGATATTATGTCTTAATACCCCCCCAAAAGAACAATTGGAGATTAGAAAAATATCAGGATTACAATTAGGATTAAAGAAGATAAAATATTTAGGAGTGTGGATATATAAAAATCTAAAGAGTATAGTTGAGGGGAATTATAAACAAAAATGGAAAATAATAGAGAAACAACTTAAGAAGTGGGAAGGGAAAACGTTAGCAAGAGTGGATAGAATAAGGGTATTGAAAATGTTCGTAATACCAAAAGTATTATACCTATTCCAAACATTGCCAAATGCAGTAGAGAGGAAGACATTAAAGATATGGGATAGAAGAATAAAAACATGGGCAGTTGGAGGAAAAGACCCAGAATAAGGGACAAATGGTTAAATGCCAAAGAGGAAGAGGGAGGCTGGGGGATCCCAAGTTTAGAAGTTTACCATGATGCATTTCAAATACAAAGATTGTTGGAAATACAATACACGGGGAAAAATGGGTAAATATGGAAAAGATAATAAATAATATTAAAGGAAAAGAAATAATATTTATGGATTGGAAGAGGAGAGAGGAAACAGAATTTAAGGAACCCTTTAAAGGAACAGTAAAAGTGTGGAAAAAAGAAAGAAGAAGTTAAACCCAGGCAACGAAAGCAAGGTGGCAACTATATGGCAAATGAATTATAATAATGATGTAAGCATAGGTAGAACACTGAGATTAATCGAAAATAGAGGGAAAAGGTTAGTGGAGGATTTGTACACAGAGGATGGAAACCCTGTTGAACAAAAAAGAAATTCAGAACTGGATTGGGTCAGGGAACTGGATCCAAAGCTGGGCCATAAGACAGGAAATTTTCAGACGAAGGGAAAAAATAAGAGAACGGGATAGTCCATTTGAGAAGGTGATTAGGAAATGTTTGAGAGGGGAGAAGAAAGTGGCAGGAGATCTGTACGAACAAATCATAACAGTAAAAGAAGAAATAATAGAGGAAATTTTCCAGACATGGAGATTGGACATGGAAATTGAGAGGGAAGACATCCAGAGGGAAATAAGTAATATAGCAAGAGAAAAGTATAATGCATTAAGGGAAACCAGAAGGAAAATGTTACAAAAATGGTACAGAACTCCTGCACAACTTTCACGCTTTGTACCAGGGATGAAAGATAAGTGTTGGCACGGCTGTGAACAAAGAGGGGTGTTCAATCATATGATATGGGAATGTGATAGAGTGCAAGGTTACTGGAAAATGATTGAAGGAGAAATCAATAGAATGTTAGATTTACATATTGTAATAGTTAATAGAAATGTATTACATGCACGGATAATAGGAGTGAAGAATATGCAAAAAGAAAAATTGATTGATAAATTAATAGCGTGTGCACAGATAGTTTTAGTGAGGGGTTGGAAGGATAAAACAAAATGGACATTGACCAACTGGTATAACTATATAATTAATATGTTAAATGTGGAAATAACAAATTGTAAATGGAATAATATAGATAAAATTGAAAAGATAATAATAACAAAGAGGATGTGGGAACCAGTTAGAAATTATTTAGAAAATGTGTTAAGAGGTGGAGTAGAAAAACTAAGACTGAGACTGATATTTCAAATGTAACCTCTGTAGTTGGATGTATAAACTGTATGTACAAGGTGGGGAGGGTGGGAGAGGGGAAAAAAACCAATAAAATTAAAAAAAAAAAACAGAACGTAAACAAACCCCCCGAGTGACTTATGGCTGCAAAGCCGCCGAACCCAGAACTCCGGGCAGGGACGTAGTAAACAAAGCGTCAGGCGGGACGTGACTCCGCCCACCCAAAGGAGGGGGCAAGGAGGAGATGCTCCGTGAACAGGGATGCTAGTGAGCGTTGCAAAACGGTCAGGCAAATGCGGCGTGTAGAGGTCCCCAAACGTAAAATAAACACCACGATGGGTAAGGCGTCTCGTCAAATAGATGAAGTACTTAGATCTTTCTCGTTTCGGATGCTTCCTCAGGACGATTCGCGACCGGGAAAAGTACACAACTATATGGAACAAACACAACATAAGTCCCCCATAGGCATAGAGGGGTTGATGGGCAGGGTAGGAGAATGAGCTTACCAAGTGTTGTCTTCAGAAGTCCCCCTAATGGGAGCAAACCGCTGATGCGGTGGAAAATAACAGGCCAAATGGCTGGTGATGACCGAAGATCTGGTCCAGGTTGAGGCCTAATCGAAGGCTATATCCTCAAAGGCAGGAGAGGCACAGCTGAGGCCAATGCGGAGGAGTCTTGATGCAGTAAGTTAGTTTAATAGGGCATTTAAACTGACAGGCTCGTTTAATCCATGGGGTTGCTCACAAGCACATTGTACAATGTGTTTCAATTCGCTCTTGAGTAAGGTAGATTGCAGGTCAATGTGGGGTGACATCTCCACTTTTTCTAATCCTACGAACTTGAAATCCGGAATGGATTTGTGTACTTCTTTGAAGTGTCTATATAAGTACACATCTTCATTGCCAGAAAGAATTTTCAATCTGTGTTCCCTAATCCTTGCCCTGTATTATACACTGATTTAAATTATTGCACAGAACGTTAACACTATTACACAAAGGCAATATAAACAATATCAAAATAGTATTATTGACATAAAGGAACTAGACCAATTCACATACAGAAATCTTCAAACATGATACAATGCCGCAATTGCGGATATAATCTCACATGACCGATGTTCATGTGAGATTATATCAGTTGCATGAACTGAGTATGCTGAACATCGGCCATGTGAGATTATATCCGCAAGTGGCAGCATTGTATCATGTTTGAAGGTTTCTGTATGTGAATTGGTCTAGTTCCTTTATGTCAATAATACTATTTTGATATTGTTTATGTTGCCTTTGTGTAATAGTGTTAACGTGCTATTTTACCAGCATTTACTAGGTAAATGGCAGGAATGCGGGGCACTTTGTGTCACCCTGCACACCCTTCCTCCTTTCACCATCATATGTTGGGGAAGAGGCAAGGTGCTGTCCCCATCAATGTGATAGGGTGCCAGCACCCATTGCCGTGTTGTCGAACTCCAGGGACGTGGACCCTCTAGATCAGGGGTGCTCAGAATGGTGATCTCGATCACCAGGGTGATCTTCGGGCCTCATCGTTGTGATCTTCAGGCCCCTGACCAGGTTTTTTGCTATTGGTCCTCTTCACGTGCCCCTGCACGCTGCAAAGAAGTCTTCCGTCGTTGCTCCTCCCCGCTCCCTGCTCGCACGCTGCCTCCAAAACCTCCAGAGTCCAAGAGGCAGAATGGCCCCCTCTTTTGGATTCCTCCTCCTCCCTCCGTCCTTCTCCAGCCACTCAGAGTCGTAGGAGATAAAGGGGGCGGGCCTGGATGACGTGATGCATGGCTGGCCACGCGCGCATGCGTAAAAGCGCCCATTCTGCCTCTCGGACTTCTCGTGAGCTCTTGGAGGCGGCACGCATGCTGGCGGCGTGGAAATAGGAGCAACGACGGAGGAAAAGAAGGACGCTTTGGGGTCATTTCCTTACCGCATCTCAAAGGTCGGTCTTTTTACTTTGGGGTGGGTGCTTGATTGTTCTGTGGCATGTCTCTTTGTTTATTTTTAATGTTTAAAAATGGCTTTTTAGCTCCAAAGGCTCTCTGCTTGCTTTGCTCCTTGAGAAATATATGTTGGGGAATATGGAAATGTGGGAGAGATGGGGTGGTTGGATGTATTTTTCCATGCCTCTTTGTTTACCTTGCTGAGTATTAAATGGCCTTGCAGTTCAAAAGCCTCTCTTCTTACTTTCTGGCTGATAATATGTGTGGTAATATGGCAGTGTGGGAGAAATGGGATGGTTGGATGTATTTTTATGCTCTGTTTTATATTGTTGTTATTAAATTGAAATGTTGATGTTTTATAACTTCATTTTATGTAAACTGCCCCGAGCCTGCTGGAAGGAGCGGTACATAAAAATGAATAATAAATATAAATAAATATATAAGAAAATAGTTATACGTTTTAAATTTCTGAGTAGGTGATCTTTGGGACTTGGTTTTTTAATCAGTAGCTCCCATGCTGAAAAAGTGTGAGCACCCCTGCTCTAGATGTAATCACACAACACCAGCACTTGAAATATAGTCATTTATTAAAAGCAGGTAATATTCAGCAATTCAGTGAAGAATAAAAAGGGTAAAAGGAAAAACACATCTATAATCCAAACAGGAATGTTTCAGGAGCCAAAAGCAGCACAAGAGATATAAATCCAATAGAGTCCAAGAGAATCAAAGTCCTAAAAACTTAAACTAGAATTTCCAAAGGCAAAGCAGAATCTTAAGTCTATGATCATGAGTGCAATCCCAATTGCAAAGGACCTTCCATAAATCGACGTTGCCAGAATCTGAGGCTTTCCAAAGCAAGCTGAACTAAAGTACTCAAAACCAAACCACTTTCGATATCCCCTAATTGGCATTTTCCTCCACCGCCCAAAAGCAAAAGGCCTTGGATTTGCTAATTAAAATTCCTTCTCTGCTAGCTGTAACTGTATCAGCTCAGGTGTTATCTCACTCTGATTCAAACAGGCGAATTCCCGGGGAAACTTACCTCATGTAAATTCCCATCCCTTGTATCTGTTTGCACTTCAGATCTCCCAGGGAAACTCAGTTCTTGAACATTCCCATCTCTCGCATCTGCTTGCACTTCAGATCCCACAATCCTGGTAGCCAAAGAAGCCACAAGCCCAACACGTGTTCCCTTTCCTCCATCATATGGAGGAAAGGGAAAAAAATATGGGTAGCTCCAATGGAGCTACCCAAAACACATTGTCCCCTCAGTGGTAGAGGAGAAACCGATGTTTCCCCTCCACTTAGAGAGGTATGGAGGCAGGGCCAAATCAGCATCATCTGATGGTGCTCAGCAAGCCCCATCCAGAAGAGGGAAAGGGGACCTTTAAAACCCATGTGTGAAGTGGTCCTTAGTCTCCATCCCAATTGGTGGGAATGCGAGTATATCTTCCAGAGTTTCCAACACCTGCATCACGCACATCTAAGCATCAGCACACAATATTGATACTTTCAGCAGCCCAGCAATCCATCTGGGCCCCCATAGCCTGATAGTCAAAAAGTCTTTACAGTAATAGGAGGTAGAAAGAAATATTGCCAAGCAAAGCATTTTTTCTGCTGTTAGGTTGATGAGTTAAGCACTTTTTAAAGGGGACTTTAAAAAGTGCTTAACTTTATAAAATTATTTATCAGGTTTTCCAAAAGACCTACTTTTCCAAAAGACCATATGTGTTTGAAATCCTTTGAAAATGGATCTTTTGGGAGGTTGTTGTAATTTTTGGAGGTTGTCATATTTCTTTTATTCTAGCACTAAATTCAAACTAAAACTACTATGGTAAATACTGGTGGGTTAAACCCCTGTGCCGGCAGGACTGAAGACCAACAGGTCACAAATTCGAATCCGGAGAGAGAGCGGATGAGCTCCCTCTATCAGCTCCAGCTCCAGCTCCTCATGCAGGGACATGAGAGAAGCCTCCCACAAGGATGGTAAAACATCAAAACATCCAGGTGTCCCCTGGGCAAGGTCCTTGAAGACAGCCAATTCTCTCATACCAGAAGTGCCTTGCAGTTTCTCAAGTCACTCCCAACAAGACAAAAAAAACCCTGATAATTTAAACAGATGTTAATTTTGTTGTCTAAACAAAGAGGTGCATTTCCTTTCCAGGTGGCATGCCCACTGAACACAGCAAGACTAAGTGCAAAGTAAACAGAACAGCCAGTTAGTGAAACCAAGCCCTCCTAAGTCACTTTGCTGTAAATTAGAATTGCTTAACTTTATCCAAGGGGACTTTAAAAAGTGCTTAACTTGGCTTGAACTATGTCCATGATTAATTTACATTGCTGTGTGAGAAAAATAGAAGCACCTTGATCAATGCTTGGATTGCAAGGGCAGATAGATAAGTGAAGTACATTGCCTTAGTGATCTTTGAATACAGAAAAACTATGGTGATACATTATCAAAATGTCATTTATCATGTTTTCTCACATCATAATGTTGTTTAGGTAAACTTTCCTTCACTGCAACAATGGTTCCCACTATCATTTCCCTTATTGTATCAGACTTATTAGTTTTTGTTAGTTGATGTATGTCTGTTTTTTGTACAGGCTAAAGCAAATTGTACCCAGTCAAAATAAAAGTACTTCTTTTGGGCTTTTTAGGAATAAGAGCCTGCAAATTACTAGAGAATGATCAGCCAATCTTCCCTGTCAGTTGTGGATCAGCAGAAGGGGAAGTGTGTCAGCATTGTAAATTGTCATTTTGCTTTTCTCCCAACCAGAAATATTTCTATTTGCTGAGAGAAAATCGCCTTCCCTGGGAGTCTCTGAACTACCACCCACTGAAAAAGCTAGATGCACACTTCTGCAAGTAAATGCATACCAAAGAAGTAAAATGTGATGTTTGTCTCTTTTATGTGTCTCCTGTCAATTAATGTATAACAATTATGTAAATGGTTTTGCTTTCTAATAAACTAGTCCACAAATTGTGTTTAAAACTGCCAGTTTAATACAATATTGCCATTTTAAGTCTACTCACATAGATTAACATTCTTTCAATTTGCCATAACTAGGAACTAATCAGCCAAATAAGACTGACCCTAAAGAAAAACTAAATTGCGAATGAGTATGTGACACTTTTTAAAAGTGGGTTAAGATATTTCACTAAGAAAAATAATATATCTGAAAGATATTCTTATATGAGCCTACCTGAATTTTAAGAGCTTAATACGAGCCCTTTGACAAATATGTTAAACAAGGACATGAAAGAAAACCTGACCTTTGGATACTCAGGCTATGGAGCTCTCTTCCACGAGAAACCAGGATGTTCACTTCCCTGTTTTACTTCTGCCAACATATAAAAACCTTGTTTAACTTTGGTAACTAAATTACCATGAGAATGTGTTGTTGAGAATTGTTTTATATCCTTCTAAAATCTTGATGTTTTACCAGTAATTTAATTTTGTTATTACTAGGTTTCAATCCATGTTAAGATTTTTTCTTTCCTTTTTTCTAAAAAAAAGATTTATTCAGAAGAGCATTTTCATTTTCATCCTTTGAAGCTGAGAGTGTGACTCCTTCAAGGCCACCCACTGATCTTCTGTGGTTTAAATGTCATAACTGAGAACAAAGGCCAGAGAAGCCCGATCTTTGAGAATTCTAATGCCATACACAAACCACAGCATCACACTTCTCTTAATGTATGTACATTATGATCCACCATATCCACAAATATTGCCCATTTATTTACCCTGTGTATGACAGAATATGTCCCCTCAGAATATGCTGCTCAGCCAATGGTATTAAAGTAGAATTGTTGATTTTGCAGAAGAAACGCCAGAAGAAAGTGCCATTTAACATAGGCATAGAATAGCGGAGTCAGCTTGTTAGAACAGCACGAGAATTAGCCACTGCGATTGGTCTAAAAAGGTACAGTTACCATTGGTTAGAAAAAGCACAGCTATGATTAGGTCAAAGAACACCATGTGCTTTAGATAAGACAGCCTTGATTGGCTTAGAGAATCGCCATGTGTGTTTGTTTACAAGTTAGTGATTGGCTTAGAAACGTCACATGGGCCAGCTAATGAATTTCCCACTTTGGCAGGCTCCTGGTGGGAACGCTGTAGAAAATGTATCTCTTTCGGGACCGCCTGTGCATGGAGAGTGGCACAGACAATTGGATGGAAATTAAAACTGCGCAATGGTTGTCAGCCAGTAGAAGAAAGGAGACACAATGCTTTAATTGATTGGTTGATGTCAGATCAGCTTACAGATGTCTAGCCAGTGGAAATGCATGAGGGAGGTGGGACTAAAGATTGCCTCCATTGCTGTATAAGACCTGCTTTACCGGAAGAGAGAGTGCTGTTCTTGCAACTTGTTTTGCTATAGAACAGACCCTCAGCTGTTGTAATTGAAATAAACTGATTTTCCTGAATCACAGCCAGATTGACGCGTCGTCTTCGTCCATGCGCTCGCACGTATACGCTGCCTGAGTCAAAGGTATTGCACCAAAGTTCTGGGACTCCAAATTCTGCTACATATCTTTGGTGACCCCCTGCGATGTGATTGATAGAGTCACAAGACAAGTCAGTGACGCAGAAGGCGCGATCCTTTTGCCAGGACGGTCCCCGCTTGGCGGTGGAAATCTGGGGTGAATCGTTTGGGCTGAGAAGGGGCCCCTAACAACGACCAGCGACCAGCTGCCGTCTCATCCCAGAGTGAAGCCCTCGACCTGAGGGATCGCAATTGCTAGAGGCTGCCAGCGAAATCAGCGACAGGG
>JARBWK010000001.1:99408242-99431320 GCA_030556195.1 Anolis apletophallus
CTCTAGATGTAATCACACAACACCAGCACTTGAAATATAGTCATTTATTAAAAGCAGGTAATATCCAGCAATTCAGTGAAGAATAAAAAGGGTAAAAGGAAAAACACATCTATAATCCAAACAGGAATGTTTCAGGAGCCAAAAGCAGCACAAGAGATATAAATCCAATAGAGTCCAAGAGAATCAAAGTCCTAAAAACTTAAACTAGAATTTCCAAAGGCAAAGCAGAATCTTAAGTCTATGATCATGAATGCAATCCCAATTGCAAAGGACCTTCCATAAATCGACGTTGCCAGAATCTGAGGCTTTCCAAAGCAAGCTGAACTAAAGTACTCAAAACCAAACCACTTTCGATATCCCCTAATTGGCATTTTCCTCCACCGCCCAAAAGCAAAGGCCTTGGATTTGCTAATTAAAATTCCTTCTCTGCTAGCTGTAACTGTATCAGCTCAGGTGTTATCTCACTCTGATTCAAACAGGCTAATTCCCGGGGAAACTTACCTCATGTAAATTCCCATCCCTTGTATCTGTTTGCACTTCAGATCTCCCAGAGAAACTCAGTTCTTGAACATTCCCATCTCTCACATCTGCTTGCACTTCAGATCCCACAATCCTGGTAGCCAAAGAAGCCACAAGCCCAACACGTGTTCCCTTTCCTCCATCATATGGAGGAAAGGGAAAAAAAATATGGGTAGCTCCAATGGAGCTACCCAAAACACATTGTCCCCTCAGTGTTTCCCCTCCACTTAGAGAGGTATGGAGGCAGGGCCAAATCAGCATCATCTGATGGTGCTCAGCAAGCCCCATCCAGAAGAGGGAAAGGGGACCTTAAAAACCCATGTGTGAAGTGGTCCTTAGTCTCCATCCCAATTGGTGGGAATGCGAGTATATCTTCCAGAGTTTCCAACACCTGCATCACGCACATCTAAGCATCAGCACACAAAATTGATACTTTCAGCAGCCCAGCAATCCATCTGGGCCCCCATAGCCTGATAGTCAAAAAGTCTTTACAGTAATAGGAGGTAGAAAGAAATATTGCCAAGCAAAGCATTTTTTCTGCTGTTAGGTTGATGAGTTAAGCACTTTTTAAAGGGGACTTTAAAAAGTCCTTAACTTTATAAAATTATTTCTCAGGTTTTCCAAAAGACCTACTTTTCCAAAAAGACCATATGTGTTTGAAATCCTTTGAAAATGGATCTTTTGGGAGGTTGTTGTAATTTTTGGAGGTTGTCATATTTCTTTTATTCTAGCACTAAATTCAAATTAAAACTACTATGGTAAATACTGGTGGATTAAACCCCTGTGCCGGCAGGACTGAAGACCAACTGGTCACAAATTCGAATCCGGAGAGAGTGTGGATGAGTTCCCTCTATCAGCTCCAGCTCCTCATGCAGGCACATGAGAGAAGCCTCCCACAAGGATGGTAAAACATCCAGGTGTCCCCTGGGCAATGTCCTTGAAGACAGCCAATTCTCTCATACCAGAAGTGCCTTGGAGTTTCTCAAGTCACTCCCAACAAGACAAAACAAAACCTGATAATTTAAACAGATGTTAATTTTGTTGTCTAAACAAAGAGGTGCATTTCCTTTCCAGGTGGCATGCCCACTGAACTCAGCAAGACTAAGTGCAAAGTAAACAGAACAGCCAGTTAGTGAAACCAAGCCCTCCTAAGTCACTTTGCTGTAAATTAGAATTGCTTAACTTTATCCAATTGAAACCAAGGGGACTTTAAAAAGTGCTTAACTTGGCTTGAACTATGTCCATGATTAATTTACATTGCTGTGTGAGAAAAATAGAAGCACTTTGATCAATGCTTGGATTGCAAGGGCAGATAGATAAGTGAAGTACATTGCCTTAGTGATCTTTGAATACAGAAAAACTATGGTGATACATTATCAAAATGTCATTTATCATGTTTTCTCACATCATAATGTTGTTTAGGTAAACTTTCCTTCACTGCAACAATGGTTCCCACTATCATTTCCCTTATTGTATCAGACTTATTAGTTTTTGTTAGTTGATGTATGTCTGTTTTTGTACAAGCTAAAGCAAATTGTACCCAGTCAAAATAAAAGTACTTCTTTTGGGCTTTTTAGGAATAAGAGCCTGCAAATTACTAGAGAATGATCAGCCAATCTTCCCTGTCAGTTGTGGATCAGCAGAAGGAGAAGTGTGTCAGCATTGTAAATTGTCATTTTGCTTTTCTCCCAACCAGAAATATTTCTATTTGCTGAGAGAAAATCGCCTTCCCCTGGGAGTCTCTGAACTACCACCCACTGAAAAGCCAGATGCACACTTCTGCAAGTAAATGCATAGCAAAGAAGTAAAATGTGATGTTTGTCTCTTTTATGTGTCTCCTATCAATTAATGTATAACAGTTATGTAAATGGTTTTGCTTTCTAATAAACTAGTCCACAAATTGTGTTTAAAACTGCCAGTTTAATACAATATTGCCATTTTAAGTCTACTCACATAGATTAACATTCTTTCAATTTGCCATAACTAGGAACTAATCAGCCAAATAAGACTGACCCTAAAGAAAAACTAAATTGCGAATGAGTATGTGACACTTTTTAAAAGTAGGTTAAGATATTTCACTAAGAAAAATAATATTTCTGAAAGATATTCTTATATGAGCCTACCTGAATTTTAAGAGCTTAATATGAGCCCTTTGACAAATATGTTAAACAAGGACATGAAAGAAAACCTGACCTTTGGATACTCAGGCTATGGAGCTCTCTTCCACGAGAAACCAGGATGTTCACTTCCCTGTTTTACTTCTGTCAACATATAAAAACCTTGTTTAACTTTGGTAACTAAATTACCATGAGAATGTGTTGTTGAGAATTGTTTTATATTCTTCTAAAATCTTGATGTTTTACCAGTAATTTAATTTTGTTATTACTAGGTTTCAATCCATGTTAAGATTTTTCTTTCTTTTTTTAAAAAAAAGATTTATTCAGAAGAGCATTTTCATTTTCATCCTTTGAAGCTGAGAGTGTGACTCCTTCAAGGCCACCCACTGATCTTCTGTGGTTTAAATGTCATAACTGAGAACAAAGGCCAGAGAAGCCCGATCTTTGAGAATTCTAATGCCATACACAAACCACAGCATCACACTTCTCTTAATGTATGTACATTATGATCCACCATATCCACAAATATTGCCCATTTTATTTACCCTGTGTATGACAGAATATGTCCCCTCAGAATTTGCTGCTCAGCCAATGGTATGAGAGGAGGCATGGTTACAGTACAGACAAAGGGGAATATTTGTTTTAATGGTTGGATTAAAACTGGTCCTTCCTGGGCCTTATTGATAGATGACCTGGGTGATTGCTGAGAGCCCTCAAGCCTGATCTGGTTATTGGCTTATGGTTTTGAAACAACATTTTTGTCTTGCCCTTCAGAGTCAGCCCATTGTCAAGAAGTACAGCAATACTAGTATCTTGATGGGATCTGCTGATCCATATTAGTGGGAAGGGGGGAATATCATTGTCTGGAAAGTGGTGACATTTCCTTCTCCTCACAGAGAGGAAATGTCCTTTGAGAAGAGTGATTAACAAGTCCAAAGGTTCCCCTAATCCTCAAGTGGCCTAGTCTTCCGAGGCTTGAGGGAAAAGGGGCCATTTATCTATTATCCATATTGTAAAATGTTTGAAAGTCCATTCAACAAAGTGAAGACCCAGGGTAACTGGTGGCACATGGGTCAGGAAATGCTGGCCAGAGTTCATTGATTTCATAGCCATCCTAGCCCAACATGGCTATTTTGTGCTCTCATACTGAAAAAAACAGGAAAGTGTAAAGTCCATGCTTCCTCCTTCTACCACTTTCCACTTCTACCAAGAGCCATATTTGGAGTGGACAGCTGTGCTGAAGGTTAGAGTTTGGAAGGTAAGGAAGGACAAGTACATTCATCCAGCTTCATGGAGTTTTATGGCACCTTCTAGAAAATCTTCTAAGGACTGAAGTTACAGGAGCCCCATTCCTTATGCAACTTGGCAACTTTAAATAATAGAGCACTTACATGAAATGATATACCTTGTTCTTACAATAAATATACCTTAGTCTCTATCTCTGTAATTTTAAAGATTCATTTGAGACTTCGGATGTCCTGGAGAGAAATTTTTCTCTCCCTTTCTCATTCTTTATCTGAAATAAAACATTACAATGGTTAGCAAAGAAAAACAATATCTTCCAAATATATTTGCACTCTTAAATCAATGTTGAACAACAGCATCATACAAGAACCCAATTCCCTTGATATTTAGTGGTTAGGCTTCCATTAACTTGAACAGAATCAGCATCTACTATTCTACTCCCTGGCTATTAATAAACTAAAAAGAGCAATAAGCATGCATTTGGGTTGACAGCCATTTACTTGCTTCTCTGGCCTTTATCCTCAGTGGTGACATTTGCATCCTATTAGCAAAATACTGTATTGTATTTAAGCAGTAATTGCATTTTCTATGGAGACAAATGACATGTAAATCAATAAATGACGAAACAGTACTCGGAGCACTCTATTGATTTTCCATCATGTTCATCTCCGAGCTTAAAGCTGAGAAAATAAATCTGTACTATGATTTTATAACAAGTTGCAGGTTTTACACTGGAAAAAGTTTTTGGGTGTTAGTATAAATTATGGTGTTTGTTCAAGTTTCCATCTTAGATCAACGATTAAAATATAGTGTTTAACATCAATAATGTAGGGGTATGTGGAGCTATTTACTGTAAGTAGAAATTTCAACACTCTTTGAGAGGGTTTGAAATGAGGATTTCTTAGCTCAGTATTGTAAAGAAGATTACACCAAGGCATCAGAACTAAAATTTTAAGAGAATGTTTGAGATGCAATTCTCTCAAAATGTCAATTTTGCAGAACATTCCAAACATTCCTTTAAACTGACAGATTGAAATACAATCCTCAGTTAGGGTACATTTGAATTGGTGAAGTTGCCAGTCCGTCCCGTCCGTCCCCCCCCCCCCCCCCAAAGTGGCATGTTGATGATATTAGATGGATACAAAGGTGTAATGGTAGGATTAATGTCTTGAACTATGCTGAAAGTAACAAAGCTATTTTAATATGGCATCCCACAAAATAAAAAAGAAACAAGGAAATAAAAGAAAATAAAGGATTTTTTTTTAAAAAAATCAACTGTGATGCCAAACAGGGGAGGAGGAGCTGTGATTGGCTGCCACATGGTCCCATTATGGACTGAAAACCGTGATGGCTGGGCCCTTGCCATTATGGTCTTCCAAAGAAGCCCAAGAAGCAAAAGGAAATGGCTAAAAACAGATCCATGCTCAAGCCTAGTAGGGTTAGAAATAATCTCTGTTCTCAAGGCACCTCCTAAATCTCAGATTCAAAATCCAACTTGCTACCAAAAGATTTACATTAGAATATGGAGAGGAGAGTAAAAGCAAATACCCTTTGAACAAATCTTGCCAAAAAAGGACCCATGATATTTTGCCTTAGTGTCACCATAAGTCAGAAACAATCTGAAGGCACACAATAACATTGAAGAGATGAAATAATAATGGAACATGGCTCTCTAAGATAGATCTGTCTCTCTCCAGCAAGATTATTTGTGAGTTAGAAAAGTTATTTATATGACCTACAGATCATCAAATAGAGTTAACAAATTACATTGCAACTGGTAACATGTTATAGGTTTTCGGGACATTTGCTGAAATATTGGGAAGGACTTATCTTTCTGTCTTTCTGTGCATGTGTTTTCTATAGATTTGATTTAGGATAATGTTTTTTTTCAGTTCCTTTCCCTTGGTTTGAGAAGACCATTGTATGGAAGAAAATATCATAATACCATAGCCATAAATGTCATGCAGCACAGCTTAGCTACTTATCATATATGAGGAATAATGTTGCAATAATATTTCATAATGACCCAATCTTTTGAGAAATTTATGAAAGCTACATACTCAATGTTTATGATTCAATTATTCCTCTACAACTTTTCATTTGTTTTCCTTTTTCCTTTCATAAATACCCATATTTTTATAAGCTAAAGAAGATGGCAAAACCAATTATGGAAACATGTGACATTTTGCAAATCCTGGGATGGTTCATACAATCTTACAAACATATCTATGTTTTCATTATCATGTTTTGATCCAATAGTTTCCTTGCCAGCTCAGCAAGAGTAGATTTAAAGTTAGATATTCCTTTAAAAAAAATCCAATCTCTTCTGCAAATAAGGGAATATAATAGGGAAGGAGAAATTTGGCTACTGGGCATCCAGAATGCAACACTGCCTTACAAATCATTGGAAACCTCCTGCATTTGATCTTAAATAATCAGATAACAACTTGTATTTGATCTTAAATAATTACATAATGTAGCACTGTAATGAGAACTGGCAGGTACAGAGAAATCTGTCAAGCTCAATTTGACTCCATTTTCATTCATTTTTCTCATTTTTTTCTGTTATGACTTCACATAATGTTTCAAAAATACATATTTCCATTTACTTTTTTCAAAACACTATTTTGTATACATTTTTCAAATACACATTGAATCAGTCAGTTTTCTGCCCATTTTACAAAATACATTTTGTGTGTAATGTATACATATTTTAATTGGCAAGATGGAGTAAACTGCCTCACTTAATTCAAAAAAAAGGACTAATTGTAATATCTACACTGGTTTATTTTCAAGTTAGAAATATTTTTTTAAAAAAAATCATGACCAGAGTTAAAAATTGCTAACTTAAAATTACACATTTGTAACTAATTTATATTCATAATCCCTATGTATTCACAATCATGTAAATAAATTAGGGAACATATCTGGATTTAAAAAGTAGCAAATATTGTCTGACCACTTCATCACATGGGCTTTGGGAAGCATCCTCGGATGATTCCTTGCCAGAGCCCACTGGAGCCCATCATACAATGTAAGACAACTTTTGGTGGGGCTCTGTAGTAGAAGCATCCTGGAAGCATGCTAGGATATTGCCATGAAAAATCAGGAGGCATCCCATGTTCTCACTGAGAAGAATGGGAGGGGGGTTTATGAGGTAAAGGGTGATGTGGACAATGTGGGATGCGGAGTCACACTTTCCCCCTTCTACCTGATGGATTCACCATGCTGCATGGAGAATCCCCCACTATCTCCCACCATATGGACCTCAATGTGATGAGGTCCTTATCCAGTCATTAGCACTGGAGGTTTGTTCTCCTCTTAATTACTTTTCCCAAATCTGCCAGTAATTTCTGTTGTAAAAAGATATTGCAACAAGGATCCTGCTTCTGATTTTCACACCAGAGATCACTTGCAGGAGGGAGGGTGGAAATATCTTCCCGCTGCAACCGGGAGAACAGACCTCTGTCACTTGCAGTAAAGAGAGCTTTGCAGCTGCCCAGCAAAGCGAGGTGGGTTTTTTTGAGGGGGGAGGGGTGGATCAGGACAAAATAAACTACTCAGTAAATTATTTTATTACAACTGCTATGTTTGTCACACTGATTAAGTGTGCAATTGACTTTCCATGTGTATGGATTTCACTTTCTGGATGTGATTATTTGCAGTATTGATTAATAGGTTCTCTCTAGCAGCCTCTAGGTCCTTTAGCACAATGCTATGGTCAATGTCTACCAGAATTGGAGGACCTAGAAATTCCTGGAGAAAACACATTTCTAGGCATTTGTAGGTTCTTCTGTGTGAATTCATTGAAGTTGACACTTGACTGAACAGTTGATCTAGAATTTTGTCCCATCTGTATACCTTTATAAAGCGGAATGTTTGTATGTGTGCGGAGGGCGGAAGGGCGGAAGGGCAGATATGTGGCAGCCACTTTCACAGGCCACAGCGACCAGCGCGGGTGATGGACCTGCACCAAACTTGGTACACATAACCCCCCTAACCCCCTTTACGTCCTGGTGCAGTTCGGGGGACATGACCCACGGATTATGGGATTTGTAGTACTTTCAAACACTTTGGTTCCCACAGACCACTGAGACCACCAAAAAGGACCAATACAGACCACACTTAGCACACACAGCCCCCATGACCCACTCTACATCCTGGTGCAGTTTGGAAGAGGGTGGACCATGGATGATGGGACTTGAAGTACCTCTACTCACTTCCCAAGTCGGCTGCAACCTCATCCAATCACTGATCGAGACCAAACTTGGCATACATAACCCCTATGACTGCCTTCACGTCCTGGTGAGGTTTGGGGAGGACTGACAATGGATGATGGGATTTCTCACCCCATCTACTTTCACACCCCTCTGTTCCCACAGACCACTGTGGCCCCCAACAAACACTGATAAAGACCACACTTGGCACACAGAGCCCCAGTGACCCACTCTACATATTTATTATTTATTTTATTTCAGGATTTTACCCCGCTCTTCTCAACCCTCGAGGGGGCCTCCGAGCGGCTTACCGCAGGCACAAGTCGATGCCACATCAACAGCGTAAAACCCCAACCCACAACACATTAAAATACATTAAGACATTAAAATACAATCCCTCAGCAACATCTACAATCATTCCATTTAAAAACAATATTCAACCATAAAAACATTGACCCTCTTCCTCCCTTCCATTAAAATCCCATCTAATATGCTGCTTAGTGCTGGTGTGGGAACGCCTGGTCCCAGAGCCAGGATTTTACCTTTTGAAGTTTGGAGGGGGCCAGAACATGGATGATGGGACTTGCAGTACCTTCCCTCACTTTCCAAGACTGCTACAAACCTAATCCTATGACTGATCAACACTAAACCTGCCACACAGAGCCCTCATGACCCACTCTACATCCTGGTGCAGATCAGAGGAGGGTGGACCATAGATGATGGGACTTGAAGTACCTCTACTCACTTCCCAAGTCCGCTGCGACCCTCATCTAATTACTGATCGAGACCACACTTGGCACACATAACCCCCATGACTGCCTTCATGTCCTGGTGAGGTTTGTGGGAGGACTGACAATGGATGATGGGATTTGTAGTACTTTCACACCCCTCTGTTCCCACAGACAACTGCGGCCCCCAACAAACACTGATAAAGACCACACTTTGAAGTACCTTCACTCACTTCCTCAAAACAATGCAACCCTCATCCATTCACCAATACAGACCAAACGTGCCACACACAGCACCCATGACCCACTCTACATCCTGCTGCAGGTTGGAGGACGGTGGACCACAGATGATGGGACTTGCACTACCTTCAGTAATTTCATGATACCACTGCAACTCCCAATAATGATGGATCAAGACCAAACTTGGCACACAGAGCCCCCATGACCCACTCAACATCCTGCTGCACTTCTCAAATGACCCGGGCACCGCGGGGTCCCCAAGCTAGTATTAAATAAAACCTGAAGAAATTTCTCACTTGCCCCTGAAATGTATTTGGATAATTTTTACTATAGGAATCTCTATTGGTATTTTGTACACACACAACCCTTCTATCATGAAATATACTCACTAAGATTTTCACACAGCAAGAGGTCTCCATACAGTTATCATTGATCAGATGAGGCAAAGGTGAAACAATGCACTACATTATGGACCCAATTCATGTGACAGGTTCTGCTTGACAATACAGCTGAGAAAACATCATACTATTCCTAAGTAAGCACATAAAAAATATACCACATTCAGCTTCCATGCTTCTATTGTTAATATGGCATTGAATTTTTTCTATATATGTAAGCTGCCTTGAGTCCCCTATGGGTTTGAGAAAGGCGGGGTGTAAATAAAGTAAGTAAGTAAATAAATATGTCAAACATTCCATCAGTGCAAACATCATGTAAATGTGTCATATCTAGTTTCTATGCTCCTGTTGGCTGAGCATAGGAGTTAGATGAGCTTGACAGTCTTTTTTTTTACTCAAGGTGTATAAAAGAACTTTTACAATTTCTAGCATTATTCATTGAACACACAGTGATATGACAGCATTCTATCTACGGAACCACTCCAGTCTTTCATATTACTCTTTGCAGAGAGCAGAATGTTTTGCATAAATGTCAAATCAAAGGGAATAAGCACATATTAATATTTTAAAAGGAAATATTAACCAAAATTGGCATTATGCTTACAATTAGCATTAGATTCCCTCAAGGTCAATGAAAAGAACGGAAACATTCCACCGAGACAATTCAATCAGATGAACACTGGCTCTCCCCTCATAATTAGTGGGAGCAGAGGAATGATTTCTGAGTAGTTAATATATTTCTTAACTGTGTGCACATTAAGTTTGTATTACAAAAGTAGCATTTCTAATGGACAGAGAGCCTATTATCTATTAGGGGTGGTTGATCCATCAAAATTTGTTTCTAAACTCACGGGGGGGGGGGGAATTGTCATCGGTGGTTTGATATAGAAATTGTTCCAAAAAATTTCCTTAAAATTTCGTTATGGAAACATAATTATTAACGAAAATTCATTAATATTTCCTCTTAGTTCTCAGCAGGGAAGGAGGTGGGGATGTCCTCCGCACCTCCTACCCTGCTGTGCTGAGAACTAATGCATGTTAAGGCTTGGTGCGGTTTAGGTCTTAGCAGGGAAGGAGAAGCGTCCACACCTCCTTCCCTGCTAAGAACTGAACTGCATCAAGGCTTGACATGATTTAGGTCTTAGCAGGGAAGGAGGAGCGGACAAAAATGGTGATCCTGGGTTCGGTTTTGAAACTTCACTTCCGGGTTGGACGCCGAGGGTCGATATAGGGTAAAATAACTTCAAATATGAAATATTAACGGGTTTCAAAGTATTTAAATTGGAGATATCCACCCCTATTATCTATCTTTCCCTTCATATACAGAGATACCACTCTTTGCACAAGTGAGCCTACAAGATTCTGGGAACACAGTTTGGTCACTCACTCACTCTCACACACAAAAACCATTGTATTGTCACCTTAAAAGCAGAAAGAGTTGTATGGAAGAAGTGTCAGCCCTTCCTAATATTCTCATATTTGAATATTCACATGGAATTCTAGATTAGAAAAAGAAGTCTCTACAATGTGAAGCATTTGAATTTTGACTCATGGCTCCCTCTCCTCCCTACCAAAGATCAATTGTTCAACAGGTACAAAATGGTTGGCAAGAATTTGGATTTAGTTTAGTTGTCCACTTCCCTGTATGGTCAGATGTAGTTTAGTTTTTCAGCAAAGAAATAAACTGATACAAGGACAAAAATTATAATGTGGACATGACTTGTGGACTATGTGATTGATGACAGATTGAGAGTCAAGTGAGGCAACACACTAAATGAATAATGCCTAGCTGACAAATATTTTTTGTTTTACTATGAAGTTTAAAGGGCCGTGATACTGAATCAAATCTATCATATTCAGATAAGAGTTAACTAAACCTTTTCTCAATCCAGTTTTTATAACTATATTTGTCCCTGTCCCAGAATATAAAGTCTAAAAATGAAAAATACACCATTAGTACCAAGGTTTAACTTTCTCCAACTCTTGTGCAGTGCCTCAATACAAATCAGCTCCCTGTGTACTTACATGTGAGTAAATAAGAAGTTCTGGCAGCTAGTCAGAATGCCTTTATTCCTGAGCTTCTTACTTTAAAGCAAGGAGACAAATAATCCTCTCTCTGAAGATCTAAATATTTTCACACTAGCTTAATGCTGTTTTTTTTTTATTATTATTCTCAGGTACTCAGTCCATACTATTTGCAACAGAAAGGTCCTTCTTTGATACATGTTCTGAAGCATTAAAACATCCATAAGCCTTCCTCCTAGGCAGCAGGCTGATAGAATCGCCTATCCTGTGCTGCAATTGTATCTTGCTCAAGTGTCAGTTCAAGGAAATTTGCATTTCAAAGTATTACCAAATGTCCTTTCATTGGGATATCACACAATTTAAGTGCTAGTCAATTGCAAATGACCAGAACATTTACCTTCCCTTATCTTGATGGTTCTTCTGTAACTTTGAAATTATAGACTGCAAGTCTTGACTCTTTAATCTTATAAGCAACCACAGCTGGAGAAACTTCTTAGCGTATTAAGTGAAAAATAGTTTAACAGGACATGTTCTCAATGTGCCTGGCCAGGGGAGTTTTCTTGACATTGGCCAAGGCTACATTAACTGCTTAATTTGGTTCATCTCGTTGAAGCTGATTGGACTAGTGCCCTAGAAGCTGAACTCGGCTTCTCTATGACCCTTTAAAAACAATGAGACTTTGTCTTGTGGGGGAGAAATCCCAGTCGTTCATTTTGAGAAATAGGAATATTTAAATCTTGCCTCTAGAAATATGACTGCCCATAAAGGTCTAACAGGAAAAGTAAAACTACTAACGTTTTCATACTCTTCCTTTATCCGAATGGAGGCCACAAGGGTGTTCTAGAGAAAGGATAGTTCATTTGGGGGAAGAGGGGGGGGTTGAAGTAGGAAAACCATTTCTCCCCATTTTCACTAGTTATTCTCCCTTCCCACTTCCCATGTCATAAACAAGTATTGTTTCCACAATGAGAAAATGGGTGGGGGGAATAACAGAAAACAGGGGGAAATGGTTTTCCTCCTTCAATGTACCCTCAACTCCCATAAAATGGACTATCGTTCTTCCACTAGCACTCCTTTGTGGCCTCTGCCAGGACAGTGGAACAGTACCCATGTTTTTATTTATAACTGACCTTTTGCTTTTTATGCTTTCCAGACTCTCAGAATATACATAGGTAGCAGGCTGATACCTCTTCAATTCAATGGTGCCATCTTAAAATTATCTGTGATTTATAGTTTGAAATAACTATAACTACACACACCTTGGCTCAAGGGAAAGTCACATTCTTGAGCCAGGAAATTTCTAATACCAGGTTTGATCAAAGATTTACTTGCATGTATAATAGGCAGCTAATATCTTTCCCCTGGGGCTCGGAGTAGGTCCCCCCAGTGGGGATGAATATCTCTGTTGACAAAGGAAATCAGATTTCAGAGCAGTGGCGATCTGATTCACCTTTGTCCCCCGGTGATCCCCCATTATCCACCAAGTGATTTCCTTGCCTTCGGAAAGCAGGGATGTTGCAATCTGCCTCACCCCCTTTGTCTTTATTTCCTTTTGGATTGAAACTCATGGCAAGATACATTTGAAAACACATATCAAGGATTAAGGACTCCTTGGGGCTGGGCATCCGGGCCAGACCAAAAATGTTTATTTCCTTCACTTGAGACAATAGAACTGGACAAGCTTGAGCAATCGCTGGCTCCTAGGCACACATTAGTCATTTAAACCCATTCATCTTTCTTTTCTGGTTCATTGTCCTTTACTCGGACTGCTTCCTTCGCTCTCATTGGACAAGGGCTTGAGGCCTGATTGGCTGAGGCATGGCCAAACTGGCAGCGCCTCCCTCCCAGCTGATTACTCCATCCAATCAGCTGGAAGCTGGCTGAGGGGCAGGAGGCAGGAAGTTTGAACCTTGGCAGTTCTGTCATGATCCCTTTTTCAGTGCCTTGAAATTGGCACCCAAAACCCAGATCAATGCCAGTCACAACAGAGATAAGGACTCTGAAATGCTGGTAACAAACAGCCAGCAACTCTAGCGGGAACAATTGCGCACCAACTGGGGGAGAGCGGGAATTGAATGTTTGAATGTGAGGGCATGTATATAAGGGGGAGGAGATTGAACTGTGTTCACTCTTGGCTTTAACATGTTAAGATATCATGTAGTATAGTTCTTAGTAAAATCCAGGACGTCTCCTGTGAGTTATTTGAGGGCATCTCAGTGAGTACTGACAGAAAGCCAAGAGTAAAAACACTTCTCCTGCAGCAGCAGTGAGAGTGCAATATGTTGGAGAAGAGAGTGGAATGTGTGAGAGCGCCTCTCGGAGCCGAGGGAGGCGACCTTGCGTTCGAGGTGGAGAAGATCGAGTGGGAGTCTGGGCGCCCTGGCAGTTGGGGAACCTCGGTGGCTTACAAAGAGCCAGTGGAAGTGGCACAGCAAAACGACCGTCAGCTGCCTCTGAGGGGTGAGAAGAGATCAGAGAAGGAGTTCTCAGTCCCCCAATGAATGTCATTTGCGGAGGAGCACATGGTTGCCATAGAGGCAACCCTAATGGGGATGTGCCAAACGTTGGAAAGACTGGCCCAAGCAGCAGCTCGTCCTGAATTCCAGGCTGAAGCATTGTGAAGCATCCACTCGGGAAGCAGCACTGAGTTTGCATAACTGCCTGGACCTCGAGGTGAGCCTGGGACTGAAGAGCTGGGTGGAAGTCCCAAGAGTGGCGCAGCCATGGGGGAAAAGCTGGCACCTGCAGCAGAAGTCCTAGAGTTGGTAGAGAGGCAAGAGGAGGAAGGAGAAGGACAGCCGGCATTTCCTAGACAACCCCTGCATTCCTCAGAGCCAAGTGGAGAAAGAGGGGAGGAACAAGGCCTATCCATGGAGAAAGGGAAAGCTGGAGAAACAGCGAGACCTCATATTCTGTTACTAGTGTGGGGGCTGGTTGCAGCCCAAAGGAGGAGACAGCATGAAGGAAAATTGCAGTATGAATGGTTGGTAGGAGAAGCCCTGGAGTTTGACTTAACCCCGTCGCGGGGGGAGAGAGAGCCCGATCGAGGGGAAGAGGGGAGAGGTGGCTGTTTTGTCTGTGGCAGAAGTAGCAGTTGTGCAGCAAATCATTGGCAGAGGAAAGGAGGAGACAGGGCGCCAGGCGGGGGCCCCATGGAGTGTCAACACAGAGAGCAGCCCGAGTTTAGCAAGCCTGCAAGATCCCCGTGCCAGACAGGTGGAGGAGGAAGCAGGAGCTCGCCCTAAGATGCTGGAGAGTGAAGGGGCGAAACCCGTCACAGTGGAGGAAGATGAGGAGAAAGGTGAGAGTGGGGAAGAGAAAGGACCACCCCAGCAGCTGCCTGATCCCCTTGTGCCTTTGAGTAATGCCCAGAGTGGCGTGGGGCAACCCCGGGTGCAAACATGGCCTCTGAGGGAAAAGGAGCAGAGAAACCAAATAGACCTGCCACAGTGGGGACAGGGAGATGCGCTGAAGAAAAACTGGCCTTGGGGAGAGATAGGAGGGAAGAGTTTGAGTGGAAATGGGGAAATGCTTGTGATTCCTATATTTATATTTATTTATTTATTTATTATTTTGACTTCTAGATCGCTCCTTCTTGAAGCTCGGAGCGGTTTACAACAATATAAAAACACAGCCTAGCAATAAAACAACACATTAAATCTAAAATCTATTATTAGAGAGGGAGGGGATGGGACCCATTCCCAAGACATTCGTTGACAGTAGCCGCTCTATTGATGTCTATGCCCCAGGACTGACCCAAAGTTTTAAAGGGACATTGACTCTTTTGGGGCCACATGCTGGTTTTTCACGGATCTATGACTCTATTGCATTGGGGATGCTGGCTGGATTCGAGACAGAGGGCTGGGGTTATATAAGGGATTCATGGGGAGGAACAGTTTCTGTTGTGGGGATTTCTGTGGCTGGATGCAGCATAATTCTGGGAGTACCGTGGCTGGGAGGCATAGACCCACTCATGGACTGGGATTAATGAAGCTGAGATTTCCAGAGGGAGGAGGGAACAGGGCTGGCAAGCTGGAGGGGGAAATTTAGCCTGAAGAAGGAGAGAGAGGGGGGGTATTCTATCATGATCCGTTGTCGGGGCCTTGAAATTGGCACCTGAAACCCAGATCAATGCCAGTCACAATAGAGATAAAGATTCTGAAATGCTGGGAACAAACGGCCAGCAACTCTAGCAGGAACAATTGCGTGCCAACTGGGGGAGAGCGGGAATGGAATGCCTGCCATCAGCTGCAGCCACTCCAGCCCCGCTGCCCTTAAAAACAGCAGCGGGAGGCGAGGAGGAGAAGGAAGGAGAAGCTAACTGGGGCCGGCCACCGCCCCACTCTTCCCCGCTGTGGATGCCAGCCACCAGCTGCAGCCACTCCAACCCCACTGCCCTTAAAAACAGCAGCGGGAGGCGAGAAGAAGGAGGAAGGAGAAGCTAACTGGGGCTGGCCATCGCCCCGCTCTTCCCCGCTGTGGACGCCAGCCACCAGCTGCAGCCACTCCAACCCCGCTGCCCTTAAAAACAGCAGCGGGAGGCGAGAAGGAGGAGGAAGGAGAAGCTAACCGGGGCCGGCCACTGCCCCACTCTTCCCCGCTGTGGACACCAGGCACCAGCTGCAGCTGATGTCATTCCAGTCTTGTTGTCCCTTTGGAAATGACAGCAGGAGGAGGCGAGAAGGACTTTTATTTAGGGGAGGAGGGCATGGGGTGTAGGTTATTTTTATAGGGCGCTGGTTGATTATTCCTGGCTTTGGCAATATTAATTATGTGGGTTTTAGTATAGTTTTTCAGTGTATTAGTTTTATATCATGCATTTACTTGCCTGTATAGTTAATTTATTATGATTATTGTATGTACTGTGCCTATTGCCCACTTATGTTTTTGTATGAATGTATATTTTTGCATAATCTGCCTTTGGAATATTGTTAAGTGTATTCGTACACAATTTGAAGCTTGTCTTCGCCCTGTAAAATTTGTTTTGGAAGCTTTGCTTTACTGTCTTCACTGTCTTGTATTGTATTGTGTTGTGAGCCGCACTGAGTCCCCTTCGGGGTGAGAAGAGCGGCATACAAATACACTGATTGATTGATTGATTGAATGTTTGAATGTGAGGGCTTGCATATAAGGGTGAGGTGATTAAACTGTGCACACTCTTGGCTTTAACATGTTAAGATATCCTGTAGTAAAGTTCTTAGGAAAATCCAGGACGTCTCCTGTGAGTTATTTGAGGGCATCTTAGTGAGTCCTGACACTGTATGTCAGCTTTTTGGCAAATGATTGCAGCTGTCATCTTTCTCAGCTGGGACGAATAAAACAACTTGGTGGCGTTTCTTCAACTTTGGTGAGACTTATTTGGGGAAAGAGAAATTGGGTGTTTCTAGCTCGCCAAGGTACCAGATCCTCTTTGGTGGGTTTGTGGGGTTTTTGCCTTCTCTAGACAAGCCCTTTCCAAATTCCTGCTCGATATCAAATGTGCCACATTCCTGGCAGCCCTGCCTCTTATTTTCAACCTATATTTAATGTGCTACATTTATAGTTTATATTTTTAGTATTCTCCACAATAATAATTTATCTAACTCACTTATGCTAGTATTTTGGAGAGTATCAAAATAAATGGAGCACACCAAAGTGGAAAAAATAATGAAAATTTGGGTTTACAATTTTCATTTGGCTTGATCCTTTCCTTGTTTAAACAGCTTTGTATTTTGAACAAATGCTCCTTTGTGCTTCAATAATTTCTCCTAAAATGCCATGAGATCAATTTTTTAATTTTTGTTATTTTATTTTATTCATTGACCATTGGATCAATTTTGACTTATGACAGCTGAATGACAAGACAAAATAGCATGGCTCCTTGCTCGTCAGCCAGTTACTAACCATCAAGTATGTTTGATAATTCACTTAGAAGATATCAATTAAATATGATGATTACATAAAGGAATGTGGGAAAGAGATAAATTACTCCAAGTGTTTCATTTTATTGCTCTGTTCTTCATTTTTATAGGCTTCTAATGATGGCTGATCATTAATATTAAGAAGGCTGTGCTCTAAAAGAAGTTGCAGTTAGAGACCTTTTAAATAATAAGATACGAATATACTACAACATTTTCTATTTAATTATCAAAGACAGCCAAATTTGTCAAGAATTTGCAATTAGTGGCAAATTAGCACTTTCCTGTTAGAATGCACATACTGAAGAATAGATATGATATAGCTAGCTACAATCATTTTTTCACATTTACATTTCAGGAGCTAATTCTAGTAACCAAAATAGCATTTTTAAGCTTCTTTTTATTAGCATTGGCATTATCTGACTAAATGTGTAAATGAAGGGTTCATATTTTCAATTACTAATTAAATAATACATGCTATATGATCTATACATATGCATGCTTGCTTAAGAAAATAAGTTATTCTTGTCGGATCACATAAAGACTTTGCTGAATGTATCCTATCAGCAATTTCTAGTCGAGCAGAAATTGATGAGGCAGAAAAGTAAAGCAGTAGAATGTGACATTATGAGTGTAAAGTTGTATACATACTTTATACAGGGTATTTCATTTCAGGTATAGCAAGTAAAGGGTTAACATTAAAATTCTTTGCAGTTGATTCTTACATGTTCCTTATGTGATAATTGCAGCACTGAGTCTTAAATAGAAATTTCATCATGTATTCAAATTGGTGAGCAGAATCATTTAGCAGCTCCTGCAAATAGATCTCAGCAGGTTTTATTTCAAGAACTTCTGTACTGTCAAGTGGTCAGTCCTTCATTTTTTAATTTCTAAATAGATGAGATGCAAATTGCCTGATCTCTCATCCTAGCCAACGGTCATGGCTAGCATTTCCAATTACATCCTGACGTTAGACTTGCCTCTGAAGTAAATAACATTACCAAGCTTGGGATAGGGCAGGCTGGATCAGAAAGAAAAGATTAATTATCTTGTAAAAGTATTTTATTATCTTAATTCCCTGCATAAGTCATGTTTACTTAATTAGAAAAGTAAACACCAGCATACAGCCAGTGCCCTGACACAACGTTGCAGGGTTAAATGTTTGCATAAATTATACCTCTGTATGTTCATAGGAATTAGATGAAGTAAAAGACATTTCCTTAAAAATTACTTTTCACCCACATTTATATATTTATTTAGAACGCTTGTATCCCATTCTTCTCTACTTCGCGTGTAGGGACTTAGAACAGCTAACAGCAAAAATCCAATGCTATACAATAAATAACATATTAAAACACATACAATAGATTTAAATACATAATAAGTTAAAATACATATAAAACCATTCATCAAGTTAAAAACGTCATCCAACTCAGTACATACATTGTGGTCTAATGCCTCTTAGCCTTAACCAATCTCAGCCATCACTCTGCGAAAGCCTGATTCCAATTGCTTCCTAAAAGTCAGGAGGGAGGGGGCAGATTTAACCTCATTCAGGAGAGAGTTCCATAGCTGGGGGCACAGAAAATGTCCTGTCTCTTGTTCCCACCAAACGCAGCTGCGAAAGTGGTGGGACCGAGAGCAGGGCCTCTCCGGAAGATCTTAATGCCCTTGATGGTTTATAGGGAGAATACGTTCGGACATGTAAACTGGGCCAGAACCATAAAGGGTTTTGCAGGTTAAAACCAGCACTTTGAATTGTGCTCGGAAGCTAATTGGCAGCCAGTGGAGCTGGTGCAACAAGGGAGTTGTGCGCTCCCTGTATCCCACTCCTGTGAGTAATCTGGCTGTCGTGCATTGTACTAGCTGCAGTGTCTGGGCAGGCTTCAGAGGCAACCACACGTAGAGAGAGTTGCAGTAGTCTATTCGGGATGTAACCAGAGCGTGGACCACCGTGGCCAAGTCAGACTTGCATACAGATGACACTGCACCCTGAAACTAAGGATGATCTCCCCCAAAGGCTTCATGTAGATGTTATCTGTATGCGGATGATGTCCAAATATGTCACTCCTTCCCACCTGTCACTAAGGAGGCTGTTCAGACTTTGAACCCTTGCTTGGCTGCTGTGTCGGACTGGATGAGGGCTAGCAAATTGAAGCTTAATCCTGACAAGACGGAGGTCCTTCTGGTCAGTTGTAAGGCCAAACAGGGCAAAGGGTTACAGCCTGTGTTGGATGGGGTTACACTCCCCCTGAAGACGCAGGTTTGCAGCTTGGGAGTGATCTTGGATTCATCGCTAAGCCTGGAACCCCAGGTCTCGGCGGTGGCCAGGGGAGCTTTTGCACAGTTAAGACTCATGTGCCAGCTGCACCTGTACCTTGGGAAGTCTGATCTGGCTACGGTCGCCCACGCTCTGGTCACATCATGATTAGATTACTGCAACGCACTCTACATGGGGCTGCCTTTGAAGACAGTTCTGAAATGGCAACTAGTCTAACAGACGGCAGCCAGATTACTAACTGGAGCTATATACAGGAAGCATACCACCCCCCTGTTGAGTCAGCTCCACTGGCTGCTGATCCACTTCCGAGCTCAATTCAAAGTGCTGGCTTTGACCTTTAAATTCTATGTCGTTCTGGCCCAGCTTACTTGTCCGAACACATCTGCCTCTACATCCCACCTCATAATTTATGATCATCTGGGGAGGCACTGCTCTCGCTCCCACCAACTTCTCAAACGTGGTTGGTGGAGACGAGAGATGGGGCCTTCTCGGTGGTGGCTCCCCGCCTGTGGAATGTGCTTCCAAGTGACATACGATCAACCCCATCCCTCCTAGAATTCAGGAAAAAAGTAAAATCTTGGCTATGGGACCAGGCTTTTGCACATTAGCACAATGCAGCACTTTGGATTGGAATTGTAATGGCAAGTTGATGGATATGGCTCAATGCTCATGTTGTGGACGGAACACTGTTTTTAACTTAAGTGAATTTGTATTACGTGTTAAAGCTAACTGTATTTTAATGCTGAATGTTTATGGTTTTATATTGTATTTATATTGTGTATCGGCATCAAATTGCTGCCTTTTGTCAAGCCGCTCTGAGTCTCCCCTCGGGGGTTGAGAAGAGTGGGGTAGAAATGATGTAAATAAATAAATAAATAAACATAGGGGACAGTACTGAACCCTATGGGACCCCACAGTACAATGGCCGTGGAACTGAGCAGGAGTCCCCTAACAACACCTTCTGGGAACGACCCTCGAGGAAGGACCTGAGCCATTGCAAAGCAAGACCCATTCCTGTGAGGCATCCCAGAAGGATACCGTGGTTGACAGTATAGAAGGCCGATGAGAAGTCCAGCAGAACCAACAGGGACACACTCCCCTTGTCTAGCTCCCGGTGAAGATCATCAACTAAGGCGACTGCGGCTATTTCAGTACCATGTCCCGGCCTAAAGCCGGACTGCACCAGATCTAGATATCCAGTGTCTACCAAGAATTTTTGGAGTTGCGAGGCCACTACATGTTCCACGACTAAAGGTAGAAGTTTCCAGTTTTACAATTTAGAAAATGCTTTAAAGCTGCTGCAGCTGAAGCTTCTGTGGTGTATACATGATCTTATTCACTATGTAGCAAGGTTTAATTAATCTCTGGATGTAAATAGATAAAAAGGAGACTGTTCTAGCTTTTGTTGTAGAATTTCTTGCTTTAAAGAAACAATAAATCTTTCTCATACTTTTGAAAGCTTTATTTTTAGATAGGCATTCTGAAAATGGATTCAATAATCTATGGATTTAAAATCAACAAATTTATCATTTTTTCCAAGATCCCAAGTATATTATAATTTACTACAACAAACTACTACTTCCCTTAAGTGGAGGTATCTCAGTGGACTGGGCAGGGGAGCTTTTTTTTTTTACTCTTTCCAATTCTTTTCTAGATCATGGAATCATAGAATCAGAGTTGGAAGAGATCACACAAGCCATCCAGTCCAATCCCTTGCCATGTAGAAATACACAATCAAAACCATTCAGCCAAACCTCCAGAGAAAATGACTCCACCATAATCCAAGGCAGCATGTTCCACTGTCAAACAGTTCTTACCATTAGTTCTTCCAAATGTTTAGGTAGAATATCTTTTCTTGCAATTTGAATCTGTTGCTCCATGTCATAGTTTCTAGAACAGCAGAAAACAAACTTGTTCCTCTTCAATGTGACATCCTTTGAAATATTTGCACATGGTTATCATGTCCTCTTTTAACCTTCTCTTCTCCAAGCTAAACAACATACCCATCTCCTTAAGATAGTCCTCATAGTGTAAGGGGAAACTCCCCTACAATAGGGCTTCTATTCCAAGCCTTTGACAATTTTTCTCACATTTCTAGTTTGTTAATATCCTTCTTTGAATTGTGGTGCTAAGAACTGGACACAGTATTCCAGGTGAGGTCTGACCTACAAAAAATACAGTGGTACTATTACTTCCCTCAGTATAGACACAATCATCCTAAATGCTAGGTCATAATCTACAGCTAGACTCGCAGCCATGACTCCCCTTAGCTCTCACAGTGATGTGTTGATATGGGTCAGCTGGCATCCTTACAGACTCCAAGGGGAGGTATTATCCAAGCATATGGCTTTCAAGCCTTGAGGTAGCTTGGAGAAGCCCCATTTTACTTGAAAAAAAATCTTCCAGTTCACTCCATCTCATATTTTACTTTTAGTCACCCTGACTTTAACAAAGACCCTACATAACTATCATGATTTTGATATCATTTTAACTGGTATGTCAGCATCTTGTGGAACTTTGGGATTTGCAGTATAGACACTGGAGATGTATTGGTGGCTGAGAATTCTAACAGCCCTTTCCTAAACTGCAAATCCTAAGACTTCTAGTCTAGAACTACAGCAATTAAAGTGGAATAATAGTGCTATAATTATGCAGGATGATTGGGTGCTAATAGACCTATTACAGAAAGAGCAAGCAGTTCACGAACTCCGAGTAGTTTGTATCTCACAGAGATAATTGTTTTCTGTTGGGATACTTTTTGTTCAGTTTTCTTTTCTTGGAAATCAAATAAATTCACTCATATCTGAGTTTTCCCTATTATATCTTTTGCTAATATACTAAACATAGATACATAACCTTTCAGTGTTCCTCACACACACACACACACACACACACACACACTTTCCCCAAGTAACCTTACCTGGAAAGGACAAATGGTGTTGTTAAGTCCAGGTTTCGCTGAATCATGCAATCAGCTAAATGAGGTAAAAAATTAAATCTATGCCTTTGCAGGGAGCATGAGCTCAGTAACATTTAACATTTACTGTACCTTAGCCTTAGGCCTTTTTCATCCTTGTTACTAACACATGGCATCTGGAACCTATATACATAATTGTCCCTGAGGAAAATGAATGTGTAAAGGTATTGACATTTACATCTGTCACATGAAAGGTCAGGAGATTTACATTTTAAAAAAGAATGGAAAAGCTTGAAAGAAAGCAGGCAACCTTTAATATAATTGCAAAGCTTTATACCCCTCAAGTAAAAAAAAAAGTCCTCTATACATATCTTATATAGACCCAGTGTGATGCAGTGGTTTTAGCATTGGGAGACTAGGGTTTGAATAATTGCTCAGACTTCGGTTGGGTGATCTTGGACAAGCCACATTTTCTCAGCCTAAGAGAGATGCAA